>JAEUWL010000344.1:0-55929 GCA_018524415.1 Podaxis rugospora
TAGTCCTAATCTCTCCTTGATTCCTCCCCAAACCTTCCAAATCTCCACCCCACCCGCACCTGCAACACCCACGGACATATTGTCAGGCTCGCCACTGGACACCACTGGTTTGCAGGAGTACAAAGCGCGCCCAATCCTACCGGCAACCCGGAGATACAGTCAACGTCATTTATTCATGAAATGGAGCACACCTCCTTCTCAATCTAACCTGTACTCCACAAACCCTAGTTGCACAAATTGTCTTCCTAGAATGTGAGGATGCATCTATCCTCAACGCATCCATACTCTGTCATGAACGCCTGAGAGAGCCACTTCCCCGCAACTACGTGGATTCTAGTCAGTG
Source organism: Podaxis rugospora (assembly GCA_018524415.1). NCBI lineage: Eukaryota > Fungi > Basidiomycota > Agaricomycetes > Agaricales > Agaricaceae > Podaxis > Podaxis rugospora. The sequence continues at coordinate 344 of JAEUWL010000344.1, forward strand.
TTGGTAAAGTCAATGACTAGTCATTCCCATCAAATGCTAGTCAAATTGAACCGTTCAACTGGTCATTTGACTGGTGCCGGTGCCCACTATACCGTATTTAGCATATCGGGAGAGATAGCGCCATCTCATAATGTCAAGTTGTATGAGGTCAGAAAAGCCCATGATTCTTAAAATAAGCTCCTTTGGTGGAGGCATCTGACTGTGTGCTAACTCACCACGTTGCCTCCATGCAATAAACATGGGGGGTATCACACTTTGCAAATCTACATCAGACAAACAAAGTAATTTGACTCACTTCTACACTTCAATCTGAGACTGATTGGGCTAGTGAGATCCTGTCTATGATAACATCATTTGATGTAACCTGCACTCATTTCAAATGACTGCGCTGACCACCCTTTTTTCAATACGAAGAAGTCCACAAGTTATATGTTTCACATGTTCTCTTAACTGGAACCAAGCAAGCCCTTGGTTGACTGCTAAGGTTACATAACATAACGAGTAACCTTGAATTCAAATGTATCCTGAACTGCCAGTAGAAAATTGACAGTGACATGAGCAATCGAATGTGGAGCTACCATATTCATGTGCGATAATCATCCATCATGTGCCTGAGTATCGAGGTAAGAACGGAATTTAGAAACATGCAAAGTACGTTTGATACAGTTACACGAGTTGCAGTTTGAGAGTCAAGATTTCCAAAGAACAAAAGCGGAGAGAGTGGGTATCGACTAGGGGTATCAAATTAACTAGTCCTCAGGACGAAAAAAGTCTCACGATTCGTCTGGTGCGAGATCCTCAGGCTCTGCCTCCTCCCCTTCGTCCTCTTCTTCCAGGATAGGGGATTCCATATCATCCTCTTCAGAATGCATCTCTTCTGCCTCGGGGTCGACCTCGTCGAAAATGAATTGGAACTGGGGTTCCCGTAAGCGTGAGTTGCCACAGGATACAAGTCATGACTTACGTGTGTGATGAGCGCCTTGACGAGCTTATGAGATTGGCCCATATTGTTCAAAATCGTGACGAAATCATTTTGTGGTGCTCGCAGTAAGTTAGGGCTAAATACGATGGCAAGCGCCTCTGCCGTCATTTGGTTATGTTCTTCATAATCTGTAACCCTGCGATGCCAATCAGAGGTGAATCAGCAGAGTACGAAATGCACTTGCCTGTCGAGGTGTTCAGAGACTCGCTTGAGTAAGGCAAAGTTTGCTGGAGGGAGCGACTGAACAACCCTGCGGATGGCAGACAAGCGGTGCTCAAGGTTTTCAATCCCTGAGGTGTGGTCAAACATTGACTCACGCAGTTGAGAGGAACACGACTCACTCATAGCGCTCATGATATCATGATAAGATGATGGAGGGAATACCGGTTCTGGCAGTACCCTGAACCAAGTCTTGACCAGGTCGCAGACGGCATGGATATCTGTTGTACTGGAGATCGGGTACTCGCCTGCCGGTGCCCCATTGAATAAAGTGTCTGGAGTACAGTTGAAACCACCTACCGCGGTTATATGCGTCCTTAAGCGCGTTGATCTCAGAAACGGCACCAGCAATACGGTCTGCAAGCACGTTAGGCTGCGAGACTACGAGGCGAAAACGGCCACGTACAAATGCCAACTTCTGTTAACCCACGCGACTCAACCTCACTCAAACACTGATCGATGATGATAGGAACAGTGCCAGGGGGTACCGGCCCGCCGCCGGACTCCCTCTGTAGTAAAATCTCAAGCCCAACGCCGAACACTACGAGGCTGAGTCAACCGTTTGATCCTCGTCAACACCAAAGAGTAACAACGTACCAGCGCGAGGATCCCTCGAAGCAACAGTCGACTGCTCATGAATGTGGTCCTGGATCTGTGGCTTCGGACCAAGATACGTCAGCCTCCTCTTCGCCGCCGTGCTTGTCACTTTATTGATCGTCTCCAACCACTTGTTCATCTCCCGCTTATTTATCGCCTGCAGGATATAATGCCCACCATCCTCTGTGTCAAGCTGAAACGTAAAAGACCGTTCGTTATTGATGAACTGCGCGACCTTTGCATCCATCACACTCAAGACCAATGAGGGCTTGCCCGTCGTCGGGAAGTCCAGTTCAGCCGCTGTCTTCTTCACCCCAGCGTTACTTGATATCAACAAATCCGCACCAAACGCGCTCGAAATCGGACGCATAAAGTTGAGAAAGGCTGACATGCTCTTCTTGTTTCGGTGCTGTTTTTGTGGATTTGACGAGGGGGTTTTCCGCGGTCGCATCGCCTTGTTGAGCATGTCTTCCTTTCTTTCATTTCTCGACTGTTCCTGCTGCTTCTCCTTCTGTAATCTCGACCGCAAGTTCCTATCCCGCCGGTTCTTCTCCATTTGGAGTGCGATGAGCTTTTGGAACGGCCGTGCGACCTTCTTGATAGACGGCGGTGTGCTTGCGCCAAGCGCTTCCCTCGTTGACTCTTCTCGGATTCCCCGATGATCAAACTGAAGGTAGAGAACTTCCCTCTCAATCACGTTAAGTCTCTCGAAGCCACGTCGTGTGGCTTCGTCTGATTGGATGGTCTTGCGAGCATGAGGAAGCGCGGTCGCTCGGCTGACAAGGTTACACAAGTGCCTACAAAATAGGTCTATTAGTCGGAGTCGACAAGGGTCCGAGGCCACGAATGCTCACCTCCTCTTATCGAAGTTCACCAAGCTCTGTCCATCTTGGACTGAGGGCTCGACAACATCCGGTGACGCGATCACCTCTAACATCCTTTCTATCAACCATCCCATATCCACCGTTAAGCAATCCCTACTACTAGTCGATTGGATGTAGGGCCTCGCCAATAACGCCGCCACCGAGTCACATGTACAGCCTCGGTTATATGCAATGAATTGCCAAGGGCGCTGGTGCATCCTGCTCTCCATACTCATAATCGCCGATGCGATGACGGCTTCAACAAACGACCGCACGCAGGGCTGCTCAATATGATGCGACGCATTCGGTTCTGCGTTTCTCAGCCTCGAGACTTCAATCGCCTGTAACAGCAGCTCCATCCTCGCTTGCCTCCCTCGCAGACCTAACTTCGGCGCGACGAGCTTTGCGATGAGCCATTTTCGAATGATTCCATACGCGCGGATACAGCTTCGTATGCCCGGCGGCAAATGCCTATATAAAGCATCCTGCGTCATTTCCGAAATCAAGCTGGACGGCTCGACTTCCTGAATATGGGTATACATATTCTGGACTTCGACCAGGTCATCCGTGGTCCCAACTTCCCGAGGCGAGAACCAGCCAGTCCTGTCCGAAGTTTGAACCTCGAGTAGGTCAGCGGTGACGTACAAATCCTACAGCAAATATCAAACTAAGTCAAATTCAGCTTTCGAAGAAGATAACTCACTTCCTCCGTCACATTACTTAACACGGCCCTTGCCATCCCATCAATGCTATCCACCAAATCCTCCGCGTCCATCCCGTCCAAATCCGGCGGTTCTCGAATACTCGCACCTCTCGCCCTCCCTCCCGTCGCTCCGGTGGCACCAAGAGCACCAGCAACAGTACTTGCACTCCCTCTCCTCGCACTGCCAACTTGTTGTGACTTCTGGATAGTCGGCCTCTGCGTCTGCGCATCGAATACGCCATGTAACGCAGCCTTGGTGTCAATCAATCCCACCCATGCAGCCGCTACGTCTGGCTCTTCGAAGTTCTCCGTCTTGAACAACACGTGATCCGCCGTGGTATTCAAGAAGTTCCTCAACGCGGTGTACAACTGGGGATCATCGAGCACATCCTGCGCGCCGCCTCCCGCAGTCAACCAATCCGAGATCAGTTCCAGCACCCTTGTCCGCGAGGCAAGAACGTCAAGGTAATCAGTCACAGAAGGCGAAGACCCCGAAGGCTGAGCCGTGATATACATCTTGCGAAGCAACTGTTAAAAAGAAAAAATAAACATATCCAATTAGTCAGTCAGTCAATCAATCAACCGAAGTGAAACCATCAATAACGTTCCCAGTTCTAAATGAACATTAATGACCAAAGAAGAAGTAACTCACTTCGAAGAATACGAGCGGTGTCAAGAAGCTCCTAAACACGTTCCACCACACCCTGGCAAATTCTGCACGGTCAACGACCAACTCTCGTGTCATACCCTCTCTCAACGTCATCTCTCCATTATCATCGGCGACCGATACCGACACATTCCTCAATCCATGCACCAAGATATTCACCAACGCGTTCAACGTCCCAGCTTGTACGAGAACTCTCAAAGGGGGGTCCGATGAACGCTCCGAGATGACAAAATTCGGTCTCTGAGACAGCGAGGGTAACGAGTTCCTCCTCGCCATACTCGTCTTCCTCTCCAACCCCTGCGACGTACTCGGCTTCACGCGAATAGATGGTGCCCGACTCAGCGGCTTTTCCCTCTCCCTCTCCCCAGTCAACCCGAAACTAACATCCACAACCGAACTTGGAGGTCTTGACAGAGCTCGCGACGAAGGACGCGAGTTGGTCTCCATCCCACCAGGTTGCACGACCAACAACAACTCCCCATTATACAAACTAATCACCGTCCCTCCCGTGCCCATAATCAACCTCTTCGTCACTTCATTCACATTCTGTATCGACCTCTGCAGAATGCGCAAGTGAGGATCCATACCACGAAGGTACTGTATATCCGAAGCGTCACTATCCACCCTCCCTCTGATGAGTTGTGACCGATCAATGAGCGTAACAGATGGCAATGGCTCCGGGAACATGAGGGGTATAAGTGACACATGCGGCGCATTCCCCTGCACGGCCTTGCTCCAAAAATGCGGCTCGAACAATCCTCTCCGTCTCGGTTCCGCAGCGATCGACAACGACATGAACTGCTCCACCCTCTGAAATTTGACCGCCAAGCTGCCCACACCACCACCTTCGCTAGCCATTTCCCTCCAAAACCCAACCATCTTCTTAACCTCCTCTGGAATCTCCGCTTCCTCAACAGGCACACCCCTGGGACACAAACCAAGCACAGCCTGGAACCGGTCAAATATCTCCTTCACCCTCCTGAGCACGTCAACGCTTAACATCTGGTCATCCTTCACCTTTCCTAGTTCCTCTTCTATCTTGACACGCACACTACCTCCCCAAGGCGCAACCCGCGGTCCTTGAATCCCCACAGGCGCGCCAGCGCCAGATGCAGAAGCCTGAGGATACACCCAAGCCTCAATTGCATTCAACGCTAACGGATCCACGCGCTTCCACACCTTCTCCAACCTCGCCACTGGCCTTGAACACAACGCAGCAACAATAGCCCTCCACGAACACTCGTCCCCACTCGTCCTGCACAACTCGCCGACTTTGGCCCATACAGAGATAACCTCCGACCTCGAATGCGTTCTCGACGTCTGCGGCTGCTGTCCTCCACCTCTCTCCTCAGATTTCCTGCTAGGGGATTGGAGAGTGTGAAGATGATGTTGGTGAGTGTGATGACTTGTATCCGCGGCCAAAATTTGCAACAGGATGAGCTTGGTTAACCAATGGGGGTGCTCGTCATTCCCAAACAACGGATTCAATGCGCTTGCGGCTGCATGGCTTTCTTCACTAGTAGGCGAAGACGCAGAAGGATCGCCGGGAAGGATATACTCCGATGTCAAGTTGTCCGGTACGAGGTCCACCACCGATCGGTGGAAAAGTGTCAAACTCCTCGCTATGAACTGTGGATCCAACATGAACAACAGCTCCCTCGACAGACCCTCCTCCCGCAGTTGCGTCCACGGAATCCGACTGGGATACCCTCCGTGTCCATGTCGTGGAGTCAGAGGGACCAGAGACTGATGTTCAAACGTCCGCAAGTCCAAGGACTGTTTCGAGTGTTTCGACGCAGAAGAAGACACGGTTGTCGGTTCGTTCCCAAGTTGCAAAGCATCCAACAGGGAAATAAACTTTGCATTGTTTGAGTCATCTGATTTCGGGGAGACTGCCTCAGTGATATCGATATCGTCACTAGGGGCACCAGTATCAGAATCCAAGAGGGGTGGAGGCGAAGATACGCACTTCGTCGACGCTGACATCGGCAATCCCCCCTTTTTAGGCATGGACGGGGCAAGAGGCAAGCCAGGTATCGTTTCCTCTTTCCACTCCTCCCATCCCTTCCCATCCACCGGAGTGCCGTGGTACTTGAGATACTCATTTGCCAACCATTGCACCCTCTTCTTTTCCCCTTCTCGTTCCTCTCCCTCCCCCGCACCACTCACGAGGTACGCACAACACCGCATAAACTCGTTCTCAAACGCCTGACGGCCCACAACAGATGGCAAGGAGAGCAAAATCCCCGAGGCAAAATCCTTCCACGCCGCCACATCTTTCTCGTCCTCCTCCCGGCCTTTCTGGGTCCTTTCCACCCCGCTACTAGGTTCGTCAGTCTCTTCCGACTGTTCACGCCTAAGGAACGTCGTAGCAAAAACAGCTTCATGCGTCAGGGCCTCAAACGTCCCTTTCTCCAACCTCCCACTCTGCACGTCCCTCACCAAGTCAGGATGCGTCCTCCGTCCCCAAAACGCCCTCCTCTTCCTCCCCATCCCTACCCCTCCCACATCCTCCTTTGCCTTCGCCCTCCCCCTACCTTCTCCACCAGCAAACGCAAATAGATCACTGCTACTGCCACTGCCACTGCCACTTCCATGGGCCTCCCCCTCCCCCTCTTCATCCTCCAAACTTGGGGGAACCAACCCCGTCGGAAAGAGTTCCTTTATACCCGCACTCCTATCACTCGGTGGCTTATAGAAATATAGCTTTGACCCCTTGAGCTCCATCTTATAGGCTTTCCACCCCTTTGCAAGCGCCAAGTTCGCATGCTGGCTGTTACTGAAACCATGACCGTAGAACAGTGTGGAACTGGGTGCGTCTGCCAGACGATTAATGAAACCAGAATGATATATGATTTGAGATGCGCGTTTTGTATTTTGTTTCATACTGCCACCTGTGTTGGCGGTTGTGGGGTCTTGAGTGTCAAAATCGGGTTGTGGTTCAATGATAGCAGGCGGAGTGAGGAACGCGGTCATACGCGTAGAGGGACCTGCCTGAGGTGTACCACCCCCACCCCCTGCTCCACCTGCATTATTGGAGTTAAAGGGCAAAGCGAAGCCAGTACGTGTTGGTGTCATAGTCTGTTGCTGCTGGCGCCCGTCATAAATATTCTGTTGTTGCTGCTGCTGATCTAATTCCCGTTCATTCGAGCCTGACCCCTTTCTCTTTGGAGTTTGCGGGAGCCTTTGGTTAGATAACTTTGACGGCAACTTTGGCGTGAATGAATGCGAGCGCGTGTGTACATGCGTGATAGACTGGGGAGGGCTCCCGCTAAGGTTTTCGGTTCTAGTACTTTCATCCATGGCAGGCGCAGATACGGATATCGATACGGTAGGCAGCGTCGCGCTCCGTGAAGGTGAAGCCAGAGGTATACGCGGTGGTGGCGTGTCTGATGTAAGACTGGGAAATGGATGACGCACAGCGGCGCTGGGCGATGAAGGGCTCGAGGGCGATATCATGCTCGCGTTGCTCCCGCTTCTATTCCTGTATTCTGCGATTTTTTCTTGGAAAGACGTGTTGATAGGCGAAAAGTCACCCATCGAGACTTGGTTAAGGTCATCAGCAGAACGGGACCAACCCTTGCGAGTTATGGCGCGTAGATCCCCGAGCGCTGATGGAGATGATGCCGCATAAGGTGGGTGTGCTGTTATGGGACTCGAGGGAACACTTGGGGGGTGAAAGTGGGGCTGGTCGACGGAACTTGGTTGGGGTTGGGATAAATCGAGAACGGATCTGCGAGATCAGTATTTTATAAATGCCTCCGTTAAAATATTAGAAGAAATGAAAGTGTACGTGGGCGTCGATGTCACAAGTCAAGTAGCAAGAATGTAAACCGGTATCCGAGAAGCTTGATGTATCGCGCATATCAGAGCCACCAACAAGATCGCAGACATGGATGACAAGAGGGCAGGTGCCAAAACGCCAGAGGTACACAAAGAGCAACCAAAGAGGAAAAATGCGAAAATTCAAAAGACAGACAACTCACCGGCTACCACTGGCTCCGTAGGCATCGCGGATAGGTCTTGGATCAGTGGGTCGTGAAATCTTGTGTTTGCGCGGACCACCACTCCCGACGTTGCTGGTTCTAGCCTCTGCGGTGGTAGAGGGGACCTTGGACGCAGAAGCACTGCGAACGAACCAGGACTTGGGCTTAGAGAGAAACTGAGCGAGACCAGACGAAGGGGACGCTGAGCGAGGCATGCCCGGTGATGGTGGCGGTCCTGGGGACATAGGGTCCGTCGGAGGGACGAGTGCGCTGGGCTGGGGTGCCCCCTTTCGTCGGGTCATAACGAGAGTGAACGCAAACGAGGTTCAAGGAATGGTTTTTGAGGCGGATATGCTATGATGGTTATGCACAAGGCCGACCGTGGTCGGGTGCTGGCGGCAGCCCAGGGTGGGTATTGGGCGTGTATCTGTGCTCGCTGTGAATGGGGACGGGCAAGGAAGATTTGGTGGAGAGGTTATCGTGGTGGAGGAAAGGTAAGTAGAAGTCGAGCAGAGAGGTGATGACACGCAGGGATAAACAAAGGGCTGAGGTTGTTTGGCGGGCAGTCAATTACTTGCACGGAATTTCTTTTCAGGGTCAACTTATCGTCTATTTCAATCACCTCCTGTAGCTTATGTATTTCTCATCTGCTGTCGTACGATGCAGCCTTATCTGCGTTCTCACCATCAACCATCTATTTTCCGGAACAGATCTTCTAACCTGTATCGAGCTGCATAATATATAATCACCCCACATCATCCCAACTTTGATTCCAAACACATTCCCCGCCTGCTTCTTCAGCCCCGAATCACCAAGTCAACCCTTCATAGACTCACACCCTTGATCAGTAAACCCCCACTTCCGGGGATAACGGCCGCACCAACAGGAAGGGCAGAGGCCAAGCAGAGGTGCAGTGGCATCCTCGTCCCAGTGTTGTCCCAATCCAGCAACACACCACACGACAATATCCCGAAAATATGTTGCCCCATAATAACGCTTCACCCGCTAATGTGACGTGTCAAAGAATAAAAAGACAATATCCCCTAACTTCCGGAAGCATGGCGCGTTGCAACCATCAGCAGGTTAGGTAGTCTCTATCATTGTTCCGCAGAATTGAATGCGCCAAAGAATCCAACTGCAGCGGCTATAAATAACTCATACCGAAATTATGGAATGATCATCCTTATCCTCCCAAAGGCACACCACAGGCGGATTGACGGGTGGGCTTGTGATGACCAGTACATGGCGAAACAGCACCATGCAAAATAATTACATGCGACGACAAACTAACAACACAGATATGATATGATTGCCGGATACAGAAGAATAAGGAAGCCTTATCAGAAAGCAGCAGGGATACGAATCCATACTGGGAACCAAAAAGCAACGTCCAAGGTGCCCTGCGGCCTGCTTGTTTACACCCCTCCCACGACACTCGACTGCAAGACCACACTTGGCTTCAACAACACCGCCTCGTCCCACTCCCCAATCTCGCCTACCTTCTTCTCCGCCCTCACCAGTCCTAGCTCTGTCGTACACAGCACTCGTTGAGCTACATTCCCCGTCGTGATCGATGTCTCCACCCTCTTTTCTCCCAATCCTCCAGCCTCCATCGTCGCCGCATTGAACACCACATCTGGCGCAATATACAACGCCTCCAAATCGCATCTCACGATCTCCTCCCCGACCACCTTGTTCAACTTCTTCGCCTTGTCTAACACTGACGCTACTTTCTCCCCAAACGTATGGGTCAGGTACTCCTGTAAAGTTGCGGCATCGTTGTGCCATCTGGCGGTGAGAATGATATTAACAAACGCATCAATGATATAGATCGTCAGATCTGGCTCGGTTGCGAGCATCCGTTGTAGGTGTGTGCGTGTGAGGGCGCGCCAGCGTCCCGACACCATTTGCTCCTCTTCAAATTTTACAAAAATCATACTATATGAGTCGGGACCGGAAGGCTCACCAAAGTAAATCACTTACCCGTTTCTCTCACCCTCGCATAAATCTCGCTCAACAGATGTTCATCCTCCGGATTCTCAAAATACCATGATGAAATAATCCAGTGCGTATATGCCGCCATACTCGCCTTCAGTGCCATTCTCACTGTCTCTTCCTCCTCACTCTGCACAGCACGGTGCTTCGGCGACTGCAACAGCTCCACCATCCTTGGTCCCAAAATATCCGCAACACCCGTAATGGCTTCTTTCGCTTCCTCCGAAAGCTCTTCCGAAGGTAATCGTGGAGGTGGCCGTGGTACGCTAGCGAACGCCCTTGTGATAGTTTGAGCCACTTCTGATATCCCGCCATTAAGAATTTTGAGAAGTTCGATAACTTCGTCTTCCGACACACTATCCCCCACACCCGAATATGGGTCCTCGAAGGCTAACCCTACGACCTCGCGCTCACCAACACCCTTCCCCTTCCCCACCACACCTTCATTTTCCACAATCTTCTTCTCTCTCTCTTCGTCTAGCTGGCTCCTCAACTTCCCCACCTCCTCTCTCAAACCCTCCAACTCCTCCACTACCTTCGCACTTCTCTCCTCCCTAGCCTGCGCCTCAGCCAAAAGCTTCCTCAACTTCACAACCCCCTCTTCCTCCTTCGCCTCGCCGCCACCCCCAAGCTCTCCAGGCACACCCCTCGCCCGCTCACCCAACTCAACACCCTCCAACCTCCGAGCACTACCCTCCCTACTCTCCGTCCTCATCACTCCAACCGTACTCATCCACGGGATAAACCCGCTAATCTTCTCCGCCAAGTAAGAAACTATAGAAAACATTCCCCCCGTGGTTGAATTCGAACTCGGACTTGTGCTTTCTCTTTCTCTCGACCTCGAACACGCAGAACCCAAATGATGTTCCCGGATCGTCGTTCCTCCGATAACAATCACAGCAATAGCAGTTCCTCCAATAACGAAAAACGTCCACCGATTCGACGAAGTAGTAATGGTAGTAGCGGTGCGTGCGGTGAGGAAGTTGAAGTTCAATGGAAATGGGAGGTGAGTGAATGAAGCAAATGAGGTTAGACGCAGAGGCCCGGACTGCGACATTCTATGTGTGTTCGTGTGGCGGAGGCAATATCCGCTGTATGGAGTCCTTGCGCTTGCGTATGCACCTGATCCTGATGTACCGCGTACTAAAGGCGTGGACTACGGGTTATGTCCATGCACCAGAACTAAATGGTCTCCCAGATGCGTCAGTGACCGGAGTGATGGTGCACAGGCGTAACGCGAAGCACGATAGCAACAAAATAGACGTGGCCTGGGAGCTTCGGGCTAAAGCACTGAACGAGCTGAGCAGTGGAGGGGATACCGGAATGGGATGAAGCTCCAAGAGAGTGTTTCAAGTCAGGCAAGGTTCGAACAACAACGTGTCGTCTGAACCGTAAACCCGTAGAATCGTATTCAGCTCCGGTCAATGGGTAAGTAATGCGTAAAATGAAAAGTGAACGAGGGCGGGAACCCGCAGTGCCGATGATACACGAGGAACCAAAGCACAAGCCGGATGAAATGTGTTGATGATGCTGCTAATAATACTGTGAGGGGCTCCCGGTGACTGGTCCCCAGCCCAGGCTAAAACGTTTAAACCCTCCCCAATACCCCAAACAGCCTTCCAACCAAGTTCATAATGAGACCTTGAGCGCCCATTTCCGATTCACCGGAATGCCAATATCGGAGCGGCGGTGATTGTTGCTCGGGGTTATAAATCAAGTCCCCCCTGTGACTCATTTTGAGTAATAATAAATCATGCGAGAAATTGTGGTAAGCTATAGTTGTCCATAAAATCGCCTTGTGTGTCTGCCTGGGAGGTGTAGCTGGCTCGAGTTTGCATACGAACCCTGCCACGAGGTCTAAACGTGCCGCCGGAGGGGAGTAGTCTGCAATGCGTTTTGCGTAAAACGCTTCGTCTCGTCTTGTTTCATGATGGACATGAGCATGTATGTACACGTGTGCCACGATACATCAGCCAGTCGTGTTCCGACAGGAGCCTCGAGGCAACAGGGACGATTCGGGGGAGGTACGGGTGTCTCAATTGGGCCTATTCCATCCAAGTAACCTTACGGCTCAGAGCATAATTTTACATGAGATATTTCAGAAGCCAAAGGAGGAACAACCGAGCAAGTGTCGACGATAAGATACAACAGACATTGGGGCAGGGCCTAACATGAAGAGTATCCCAAGAATGGAAATCACAGTCGTGTACTCTAATAGGCCGCCGTGGACCCCTGAATAATTCAGACATGACATAGTAATTTCGGAAGAGAGTGTATACTCTGTAAGAAAAGTTACGTTGACGTTAGGCATATCGCAAGACTGATCATGATGAAAGAAATCCGTTTCTTGCTAGCTCATATCTAGGACAAGCTTCTCTAATACTTGTACCGGCGGGGAATTATCTGTGTGGGCAAGGAAGCTGCTATGCATTGCTTTTGAAGTGGTCGCAAGATGCATTAGATTGGGTCTCCCAGGCACACGTGACTGTCCGAACTGTCCGCACCACAAATTTTACTTAAAATCTAATAACACTGTCAGCTAGTTCAACTCATCCAAGAGCTTGCTCAGGTTCTTAGGACGGGCGGAGTGTTATATATAGGTCGTCTCTACAAAACAGCTTCCTTGCAATCCTCAAATACCAAAATAATCCCATTTGACAACACAGCAGCGGAAGGAAACCTTAGAGGAAAAGGTAGGTATGATGTCATCAAAATGACCACCGCAGGGGTCGAACCTGCAATCTCCTGATTCGTAGTCAGACGCGATGCCATTTCGCCAGGCGGCCTTACTTAATTGTGAGCGTCTTTAAGGCTATATCCCATTAGAGTCACGGAAGGCGTTCCAAAGAGGTGAAGCCATGGAAACAGTTTGAAATTGGTTTGGCTAATACTTCAGTTGATATTTCTGTAACTTGAACGTTCAAAAAACTAGAGCCGAGAGTCGACCGCCATCTCCCATTCGAAGTCGTAGGCAGGCGGCGAAAAGCCAGTGCTTTCTTTCCCTTGCGTAAATCGCGCGGAAGTGAACACGAATCACGCGTTCACGGGCGCTATAATTTACTGAATGGCCTATTCACATATATTTGGAACTGAGCCCCGATGTCGAACAAGACGCAACTGGGAAAAAAAAAGGAACCGAGAAACAAGAGAAAAAAAGAAAGGACCAGTCCAACATGACGGCAAGTCGAGAGCACAATTTGAAGCCCTATCTACGCGATGATCTCCTTTAGGGTCTCCTGAAGAATCACTTTCGGCTTCAGGATTATCTCGCCACCCTTGTCTATGAATTTCCCATCTGGGCCCCGCTCCGAGGTACGTGTAGAGTATAACCCCACACCGAGCGAACACGCGACAACCCCTCGCTCTTCCTTCGCCGTGTCGTCCTTTTCATCCTCGTATTCCAGATCAGCAGATCTCGGATCGTATTCATTGCCGGAGCGCACTACATACGGGTGAATGTCCGTTGACGTCACCCCTTCTCCTATCATTTTTCGAAATTTGAGGCATTTGTCGAGAAGAGGGCCGGTACGCTGCTGAAACGCTCTGCCTAGTTCTTCGTAGGACTCCTGGTCCGAAACACATCCGCACAACACCGGCAAAGCGGCCAATCTTGGATATGCTAATGCCAGCATTTGCTCCCGAGTCCGAGTGTCGGAGGCATCGCCCGTCGCTTCACGAGTCATAGAGCGCCACCGACCAGCAACGGCCTGTCCATCTAAACACGGGAATTAGTTTTCACCGTGATAAGATTGGTCTCTCCCCTCACGTTCTGTCATTATACCCTTATACATGTCTTGTAAATTCCTGTTCAGTTCTCCATTCTCCAAGACCCAACCCTGGATAACCTCGCAGCACCAAGTCGAAAAGAGCGCTTGCCATCCGATCTGTATCGCCAAAGGATCCTCGAGGTGCTTCGGTAGGACAACATCCAAGAACGCCGGTCCCAGAGATGGGATACGCTCCCGAAACATCTTCTGGCGTTCTTCACTCTGAAGCAACCTTTTCTCAACCTGGACCATGTCCGCAACGATGGAGGTGAGTTGAAAGATTTCCTCGTTAAGAGCTTCCATGGCTCGAACGACCTCTGCCTGTGACAGACTGTCGGCCGTGGAGAGGAACCTCTGAGCGACAGCCAACTCGTTTGTGATCCTCTTCAACTCCTCTCCATGACGCCGTTTCTCTCTAGCCTCCAGCTTCTTCTTCGTCGTCCGTATATCATCTTCCAGTTCTTGGAATCTGCCCTGCAAGTCTCGATCAACTTGCCTGAGCTGCTCCAGCTCTTCCTCCAACGCCTCCACCTCCGGGTCTGGTTTGGGGTGACGGTCAAGGATTCTGCTAAAGCGGTTGAATTGATCTCGGACGCCTGAAAAATGCCGGGAGATGGGACGTGTGCGTCCGCTAGACACTCCGGAGCTCGGTTCCGGAGGCAAGTACCCGCTACGCTGACGAGGAGATTTCAAGTTGCTAAGCTTCATGATAGAATGCAGTGATTGGTACGTTGAGCGACAAAAGTGTCTGGCGAAGCTATCGCGTCGTGCTCGACTACTACAGCATGCGTGGTAAACGTGCTTGTTCCTATTCAGGGTGCCGTGCTGCGGATTTGACTAAAGGGAGCCTCGTGCTGAGAGTTTAGATAGGGGATCCGCCAGGAGGAGGAATTGTATGTTCTGGATAGGAAACGATGTTATAGCAGGTCGGGCCAAACTGTCAGCTGGGAACAATCAGTACCACAAAAGCTTTCGTTGCGCCTGCCTGTTTGCTGTAAAATGCTTTTCTTTCCTTCTCACGCATTGCTCTCGTAAGGCCATGATTTCGTCACAGGGATCCTCATGATCGAGATGAGGCGCCCTCCGAAAGGCTTCGAGGTGAAACGGCCCAACTATCCAGACAATAGTATTATCTAGGCGCTCGAGCACTACGCTATTCATACACCACCGAAACCATCTCCATCAACAGGAAGGGGTCGACAAACTCAGGAGCTCAACGTCTGGTAGAACGATGTCGTTCTCGGAGGGACTGGATGAGAACAACCCTCGTCCTGGATCGCGACTCCTTTAACTTCTCTGAGCTTGCTCTACCACCCGTTCTTTGCACCTTCAACCCTACCTCCGTGCTTCCCAGTGCATGACAGCGCGAAGCGTTTTGGACCTGCTCAAGCCCAAAGGCGCCGCCAACATCCTTCATCATACTTTCCTCATACTTTTCGCCATAGCTGGCGACCCATGGCTGAAAGTCGGCTGAGATATTTCCCGCTTTCACGTCCATCCTGATCCTTTCTGCTGTGGCCATCAATTTCCACACGCGTTGTTGAATCTCCAGAGTATCTCCTCCCCATCCCGCACAAGAGGCGATTTCCATTAGATTCTTTGCCGTTTCGATTGTATAATTTTGCAGGACCTCCGTCTCGGGACCATGTGGCAGTTGCCCGAATGCAATTTGCCTCCATTTCCCCGCTACCATTTGCTCCTCTGCGTTCGTTATTAGTATAGAACGTCGCTATAAGTCCCAACTTACCTTTGCCGCGTATGCGATCATATAAGCGATCGAGAAAATCGTTGAGATCCCGCTTTCCAAGGCACCAAGAGTCAATGAGCCTCGTGCATGATTGCGCAAGATAGATCTGGAGAATCGCCTGCGCAAGTCTCTTGTCATGCAGAAGTTCTCCGCATTTCTGGAATAAGTCCACGAAGCCATCGCCGAGATGGCTCTTTAGACCATACAGTCCCGTATTCTTCGGGATGGGTGTTCCAACAGCAGAGGACGCTATGTGAGCGATTTCCTCATTGAGCTCTTTGATTCTGTGTCTGACGTCCTCTCCTGAAGCGGAGGAGTGAGTTTGAATGAGGGCATGTGCGCTCTCCAACTCCTTCGATCTGGTCTCGAACAACTCGTCCTCCCACTTCTCCGCATCATCTCGTGCCTTCAGGGACTCCAACTCTTTCTTCCTACGGCGATTCCTTTCGTTCATCCGCGAATTGCTCTTCATCAATTGTTCTCGTTCAGCATATAGCTGTTGTAGGTGCTCGTCTCGTGGGCTGACCCGTGACCTCCGCCGATGGCTTCGCTGCTCCAGTACCTCCTCCGTGGTTGTCCTTTCGTCTCTCTTCTTGGCTTTGGTTGGAGTTCCAACCTGGAATCCAAGCCCAAAAAAGGATCGACGACAGGACCGAGAAGGCGCATTGGCATCGGTGGGCGACTGTGGTGACTCTGGAGTCGGGTTTGGCCTCCTAAGGGGCATGTACTCCCCTTTCCCGCTCTCACTCTTGCTCTTTCTCTGGCTCCCGCTGATAAAGAGTTGCCCTATTCTCCTGATTTGTTCCATGGGTGGTCGTGTTGGCTGGGAGTAAGGATGTGCGAGTGGCCCGCCGCAGTTCGTTTGTTGCATGAGGTTAGGCACGAGGCATGACTCGTTTTACATCAAGAAGGGCTTCTTGAATGAACGGTCATAGCTTCTTATAGTATTTACTGACGAATGAACCTAGTGCCAGTGTATTATTACAGCACACCGCAGCACTCCTCACGGTCCATCAGGTTACAACGTGCTTATTGTGGGATGGCACATGTGAGGTAAGCTGTGCGATAAAGAGCCGTCCATCCACAAGCGTGAACACACGCCTTCCCCTGTTCTCCAACATGCCTAGAGAGCAATACTCCGGCACAGAACGCAAGTTGATTCTTGCATTCGATGTGGGAACTACGTATAGTGGCATATCATACAGGTAACCCAGCGACATAGACGAATATGTAAGTAACAAAGGATATTAACGAGTGCTTAGTATTCTCGACCCGGGGAAAGAGCCAGAGATTCAGGGCGTGCACAAGTTGAGCTACTGTTACAGTAACAACTTTATGCAGCTCTGACACTCAGCTAAAGGTTTCCAGGTCAAGAGATGGCTGGCGGGAATGCAAAGATTCCTTCAGTAATGTACTACAGCAAAGACGGCCGAGTTCGTGCAGCTGGTGCGGAGACCGAGCGAGATGGAATGGACATTATCGCGGAAGACGAGGACTGGATCAAGGTGGAATGGTACGCTGTTTCGGTCTATCCACGACTGTACGCCTCCCTCACATTCCTCCGCAGGTTTAAGTTGCACTTGCGTCCCAAAACGAACGAGTTCGCAATGAGCGCCAATCACATGAAGCCTTTGCCACTTGGCAAGACGGTGGTGGAAGTCCTATCAGATTTTCTAAAGTACCTCAACGAATGCGCCAAGCAATATATCCAAGAACAGCACCCAGGGATTGGGCGGAGTCTTTGGAATGGGCCGGAGATTCACTACGTTCTTTCGCACCCTAATGGATGGGAAGGTCCACAACAGACCCTTATGAGGCAAGCAGCAGAGAAGGCTGGTCTCGTCCCGTCCGGTGGACGAAATAAGCTTACCTTTATCACCGAAGGAGAAGCAAGCCTCAACCGGTGCATTGAGAAGGGATTGATGAACGACTCGATTCTGGTATGCAGCCAGTTTCATGTTTGGGATCAGTGCTGACGATTGGTACCCGCTTTCAAAAGAAAGGCGAAGGCATTACCATCGTCGATGCTGGAGGAGGAACCCTGGACCTTAGCGCCTACGCATGCAAGCCCGACGGAAAGAGCTTTGAAGAGATCGCAGAGTCGCAGTGTGAGTGGCAAACAGCTCTCTCGCCGGTTCTCGGCTCATAGTACCTTTAGGCCATTTCAAGGGCTCCATTTTCGTAACGGAAGCAGCCGAAAGATACCTAGATAGTACGCCGAGCTCAGCACTATCGCTACAACGTCAGGCTTACCTTTGCTTAGAATTTCTCAAAGGCTCCAAGTTCCACAGAGATATTCCTGAAATGGGGCGTTATTTCGATAGGACAACAAAGTGTTCCTTCCGTGATCCATCGGACCCTCATTACATTCGCTTCGGCTCCACTCGCGACAGGGATGTCAAGCTGAAGATTACTGCGGGCAAGCTCCGCCTTGAGGGGTGCGCACACAGCCCATACCTTCTGTCCGAATTGCTTAAGTCCCCACAGGAAGGACGTCGCTTCTTTCTTCGAGCCTTCTATCAAATGCATCATTGATGGCGTACTGACTCAACGCCGTATTGCTCATAAACCCATTTCCGTGAGTGTCATTCTTAGTTCCTGCGATGTGTCCTGACACATCTAAAAGACTGTTTTCCTCGTCGGTGGGTTTGCCGCGAGCGACTATCTTTTCAAGCGAGTGAAAGAGGGCTTGGAATCGTATGGCCTACGTGTTTTCAGGCCGGACACACAGGTGTAAGCGTCATCTCAAAGTCGGCAGCTAAGAACCACTTTGACTTACTTCGGCTCGTCACAGCAATAAAGTAGTCGCAGATGGCGCCATCTCGGGCGTTCTAGACTGTCCTGTCCGTACTCGAGTCTCGCGTCATGCCTTTGGCGTTAACTGCTGTGTCGTATATGATCCGGCCGTCCCAGAACACGTACGACGCAAACGCCAATGCATCGAGATATATTCCGGAGAGATGGCTATTCCAGATGGGTTCAGCGTTATTCTGAAGAGGGTAATGTCATGCATTTTCCTTCGATCTGGGTTCTTATGTTTTGGAGAACAGAACACCCAAGTCTCAGATACGCAAGAGTTCCGCTGCACCTATACCAGAGGCGCCCCCAACCCACTGTTCCTCAAAACGATGGAAAAGGAGATCATATGTTATCGAGGAAATTTACCAGAGGACAAGTATCAGTGGATAGACAACGACCGAGGTAGGTGAGACTGACCTAAGGGGTAGCAAGTTCTCTCAAGAGATTTACAGACAACTTCCGCGATGTGTGCACTGTCAAGGCCAATTTGAGGAATATCCCGATCCCGCTTTGTTTCGGCCCCAGAGGACTGTATTATGAGATCGTGATCGATATTATTTTGTTGTTTGGAGTTACGGAACTGAAGGCCCAAATCGCATGGATGGAGAATGTACGTCTGTTGGTTAACTCGTTCATCACTGACTTACTTTGTTTCCATACTACAGGGCGTGGAGAAAAGGTTTAGCCACATTTTTTGATTTCATACAGTGACTGACCACGCACTACAGAGGAGAAGCAGAAATCATTTATGACACGGATATTTGAGTGAAGGCTGAAGGATCGTCGACCCATCGTTCCCGCCATGTATTTTTTTGTGTATTTGTACGAATTTACCTTGTTTTACTCACGTGGGAGCATTGTGAAATCGCGTCAATGTTGGCAATGACCGTGAGGACGTTTATCTTGCCAACAATGTGTCCCTTTCTGCACACCATAATCCACTACTATGTCGAAACAAAACACACAAGCGACCATAAATGAGCTAATTGCAGGAAGTTTCGGCGGCGCAGCACAAGTTCTCGTCGGGCAGCCACTAGACACAATAAAGACCAGGGCACAGATAGCTCCAAGTCAGTCAAATTCCGCCTTTTATCAAGTTCTATGCTAAAGAGTTGGTTCGCATTACAAGAGGGCATGTTTGTATGTTCTAGATTTTGTCTTAATCCTTCCTGGTCAGCTCACCCCACCCAAGAAAGGCCCAATGGATATCCTGGCCCAAACCTTACGCAAGGAAGGTTTCTTTGCCCTGTACAAAGGTTCTTTCCTCCTCCGATCCGTTCTGATCCAAGAACCTGATTTTGAAGGTTTCAAGGAATGTTGAGCCCGCTCATCGGAATTGCTGGCGTCAACTCGCTCTTGTTTGCTGCATACGGTGCTTCTAAGCGGATAATCTCACCATATCCCAATCTTTCTCTCAAAGAGATTGCAGCTGCAGGTGCGATGGCAGGGGCAGCCAATGCCATACTGGCTAGTCCTGGTATGTTATCCAAAGGAGTTTCAGCACAACCCGATATTCTGACGGACCGTTAGTGGAGATGTTCAAAGTTTGGATGCAGGGACAATATGGAGCAGCCACTGACAAGCGACTCAGAGTTGTGGTTAGCGATATGTGGAGAGAGTGGGGCTTCCGTAAAGGTATAATGCGTGGTTATTGGGTGACTGTTGCCCGCGAGATTCCTGCTTATGCTGGGTGCGTCGTCTGAGTCCGGTTCTACTTATGTATGCGCTGACAACCGGCCACCATTAGGTTCTATTCTGGTCCGATTTTCGATAACAAGTCCCCTTTTCTAGGACTGACCATCACGAATCTTTAGCCTTCGAGTTCTCGAAACGCAATTTTGCGAAGAAATATGGCAAAGATATCCCGGTATGGGCGCTTCTAGCATCTGGGTCAACAGGCGGAGTATGTACCCCATCGATTATCATTAACACCACTGATGCCCTGCACAGATCGCCTATTGGTTAGCCTGTTATCCTCTAGGTCAGCCTGTCCTTGGGCTCAGGAACTACAAATGTTCTGATCGCGACTTTCCATTCATAACAGACGTCGTCAAGTCCCGGATTCAGCTCCGTGCTGAACCCCCAAAAGGCTCCCCAATACAATACATCGTCAGGGAGCTTCGGGATGTGGTTACTGAAGCAGGAAGGTGAGATATCAATGACCCTTAGCCGATTGGGAGGTGTTGAGAATGGCAACACAGCGTGACTGGTTTATTCCGTGGACTTTCGCCCTCACGTAAGTGACCGCACATATTTTATACAGCAGAAGCTGACTATTTCCTTTGACAGTATTGAGAAGGTGATTAAGCGCGTTTCCCGTTTTAAAAAATAACAATGCTCATGTTAAAACAGTATCCCCGCGGCGGCCAGTACATTCGCTGCCTTCGAACTGACCAGAGGTACGTTAGCGACACTATCCCCTCGTGCATGATCTAAGCGATCCTTGATGTCTAGACTATCTTTTCAAGGCCACCGGCGTTTGATACTATGGTGGGACCTTGAATCCACATCTTTCGTTGGAACAAAAGTTCTCAGGATAACATCCTTGAGGGGCTGTCCGACTCGCGGCTGTACTCTCGAAAAGCAACTCAATGCTAAACAATTGACGCGAGCTCATTCAGCCCCATATAATGACACCCCAATGTTTAGTGTTCAGTATACAACGTCCAACACTCATATACATTGTTCCGCCACACATTGTTCAATCACTTGGCGACATCGCCGCTTGTATGGGTCACTCATGAGTCCGCTGAACAAGCTCCCATGTACGCGATCAACAAGGGCAGCGAAGGAAGATCCACGCACTCAACGGGAACACTCGACACCACGAGATCTGTTGTGTATGCGTTATGAAATGCGAACGTCATAAGCCGAGAATGCGACAAATGACGGAAATGGATAAACCGGAGTGGGTACCAAGCCTAATCCTCGATAGAGCGGAGGTATAGAAGACCTGAATACGGAGACCACAAAAACGAGTTTGAGCCCAACATTCTTGAATGCCCCCCCCCCCGGTGTACTCAGGATGCCTCACTGAAGAGCGACGAACTGAGTAGGACATGAATAGATGATTGGCGGAGGAAATATACTTTGATATCGCGGACCGCAGGATGTGATGGAAAGACTCACGGGTATTCACACACCATACAACCATAGCAAAACGTATGCGCTACTCTTCAAAGTAATGATGACATTGGTGGACAAAGTCGGAAAGTGGTGTACATGGTGGTCGAGCACGACAACGTCTCTATCAGAACAAGCCTCGTAAGTTTGGATCGTTCATCTCCCTTAATACCTCCCGGGCTTCTCTAGCGGGTTTAGAAATGATTGGTTTGTCGTTTGCAGCACTTTCGAGTACTTTTTGCGCGATCGTTCGTAACACTCCCAACTTTTGGAACAGATTGGGTGAGCCGTCGGGATCGTCGAAACCTTCTTCTGGCCGAAGAACAGCACGCATTACGTGTGATGATAATACCGAAGGTTGGGTCCCACTTGATAGATAAGTCCTGTTGAGTAGCGGCATCAGTGTTGCAAAGGAGCTATTATTGTAAGTTATCACATACACGACCGTCGGGCGAAGTAGCTCTGGTTGATCTGAAAGGGCAACAACTAGAGACCCGAGTGCCTGGCAGTAATGTTCTATTATCGCAGTCTGTGAGTGGTCGACCATGCACCATCTCCTCGAATCTTACCATCGTGATATGTCTTAAAACTGTCAGCGACCAGTTCGACGCAGGCCGCCCGAGCTTTCTCTCCGAGGTTCTGTGAGGCGTTTCGGACCACCTTGGCCAGTGCAAGGACCAGACTACTGGCGATTACATCGTCATTGCCTTTCACGCCAGCAATGAGCTCTGTTATCACAGGATCCACCCGAGACTGGTGTTTCATGAGGGCACCAAGAGCATGGGCCGCGCGGCTACGAACGGAATTGCCTGCAGAATCACTGGCACTCTTGACAAAGGTACGTTGCAGTTGGGGGAAGAAAGGTTTTACGAAAGCGGGTATACGTTCCAACATGGACGTGAGAGCACTGAGAATAGCGATTTTGACGCCTGGGGGATAGGCCGTTGCTTGTGTTGCAACACGGATCAGAGGACCAGTGAATGATACGACATATGGTTTAATGGCATTTTCTTGCGTCCTTTCTACTAGGTCTCCTATTGCGTAGGCTGCTTGTTCTCGTTGCTCGTTACTTCCAGTGGTAAGACCAGCAATAATGACGGGGACAGTGGGGGCCACACCCTTTGGAAGACTGAAACCGGGGACGAAGGTGCCCGGTGCCCCAGTAGATTCTATGCTTCTGCGTAGCGGGACGACCAAAGGTTCAAGTTCATCCTTAGGTACCGACTTGACGAAGGCATCCAGGGCATTCAAGGCAGCGGTATGGACGGATACGACAGGATCCTCCATCAGAGGAATCAACTGCCGGACCCAGTCGATGCGGTACAACGAGGAATCAAGTTCTGACACCTCGCAGAAGACGGCGAAGAGGTTACAGGCGCTGACCCTCCGCTGGGGATGCTCACTCTTGGCCCTGGTTGAGTACGTTGTCAGTAAGGAATTAATCAGAACAAAGCTGCGACATACCATCCAATGAGCATCATCATTAAATTATTCAATCCTTCCGCGTCATTAATGGACGCAAGAAGTGCCCTAATAGCCTCGTCAAGGGCACTCTGTAACTCGTCATCCTTATCCTCCTCGAGAACCCGGACAACAGCATTCATGATAACGTTGAGTCGACGACTCAGAGCGTTGCCAGCGACGGTGACAAGTGATGCCAAAGCGCGGGCATTAAAGACGGTCATGGGAGTGGCAGTCAATGTAGGTATCAAGACAGGGAACACAGTCGAGGCGCGGACCTGGAGAAGTGGAGATCGGCAGCACTAAAAGGCTGAGGAGTGAGATACATACCGTCATGACTTCGCGAAGCGCTTGTAGTGCTGTACCAGAGCCCTTTCCAGGTTGACGAAGAGCCTCTAGTAGGGTCGGTATAGTTTGATCGATGGCCCTACCACCAATGTGTTCTTGTAACACATCAAAGGCTTGGGCTGCTGCGGAACGGACGTTGGCTTCATCATCAACCAACGATGCCCGCACGATGGCGATGATATCGTCTTCGTAACCTTCTCTCTGGGTATCCGTGGTGCTCGTCCTATATCGTCCGCGACCGTGTTATTATCGAGGATATGGGGAGTTCAGCGGAAACGTACATGATCTCGGTTAGCGTTAGGCAGACACCCTCTCTCGTACGAGAGTCCGTCGATTGGGCTTTGGCCTTGAGGAGCTGCATGGTCTCGCCAACAATTCTTTCTCCGAATTTACGAGATATGTCAGCAACTGTCCTTCCAGCCGTCTACAGCGTGTTAGCACCCCATCCAGTGTGACGGTTGGCGTAGACATACCTCCTGTTGTTCAGGTTCGCCACCAGAAATAAGGTATATGATTTGACTGATGAGTTCGGGGAGGATTTCGCGCACTGGATCGCATGAGAGTGGTAGTCCAGACTGTTAGTCAAGTGCTCACCTGTCTTTGGGGTGTTGTGCACAAGGGCCTTCCAGATCTGCATAGAGGATTGACGGACAACGAGAACACCGTCTTGACGAACGAGGTACAGCGCAGCTAGTATGCGATCGCGACGTTCGACACCAAGAACTTCACCCAATGCACGTCGTGACGATTCCGCGACAGCGGCTTCAGCCTCCTCCTCCTCATCCATGCCCGAGGTCTTCCCAGAAATGCCCGATACCTTAAACAAAAGTTCTCCGACGAGTGTAATCGAGGATTGCTAGACATTTTCGTGGGTGAACAACCCCATTGAAATGGGGGTAGTGGCTTACCCTAATACGCCAGCCAGGATCAAACATGCCGCGTTCGAGTTCGGGCAGGAGCAAATCGATTGCCCTGTTAGAATAGTTGGTTACAACCATGCGACCTGCGCGCATAGCCGCTTCGCGAACATATTCTTCTGTATCCGAAAGGCCACCAAGGATGGGGGAGATGATCTTCGGCAAGTGAGGTTGGAAGCGAGTTCCAAAGGTGGCCGGGAGGTAGACAAGTAGCGACATGAAACCTTCGCGAACAGTAGATCTGGGAGACCGAGCATTGGCAATGATATCTGGCAATAAACCCTCCATACGTTCCATTCCAAGGCCTGCAAGAACCTCACTAAGACCTTGGGCAGCACCTTGACGGTCGACTCCTGAAGTGTCGGCCTTGAGAGTACGCAGAAGTCCCGGTACGAGGTCAGGGAAATGAGTTTCACCGAGCCGTTCGACAAGGGTTCCTAGAGCCTTGGCTGCAGTGGCACGGGCTTCTGGCACTGGATCGACAAGAACTTGATGAACAAGAGGCAAGAGATTATCGAGATACGGTACGAAGTCTTTGGAGTCCGTAAGCGATGCTAGATTGCCGACAATTTGTGCAGCCTTCTTCTTGGTGTCTGCACCTCGCTCTTTGAGGCCGCGTTCGATGATAGGAATGACCTAAGAGGTGACGGTTAACGGCAAAGGAGTAACATTCAGCGATGTCCCTTACTATTGCTAATGATGAGTGATCAATGTAATGCATGAATGAGGTTTTCAACAACGATCCTAATGCATTAGGGGTCTTGCCAGGGTCCACGAGTGCCTTGAGAAGAACAGGGACGAGAGACTGGATCTCGGGGTTACTGATAACCTCACCGAACTGCTTCAAACTCCTGTTCGCTGCAGATTTTACCTGTGCATGTGAGTCCATAAGGACCCCAGTAAGACGAGGAATGACAATGGGAAGAGAGAGCGAAAGTTGTCTGGGTGAGCAGTATGCCATCATACCCAACACCTCAATACAACCCTTCTTCGTCCGCCATTGCTTTTCATTCAGTCCATCCAAAAGAGTTGGTAGTATCAACTTCAATCCGTATCCAGAGAGACTACCCATAATCACCCTTGCAGCGTCCTGAGCGGCTTCACGGACATCATTTGTTGAATCACCAAAACCAGAAAGTAGAATGGGAAGGACGAATGTGATATAAGGTTCGAATGGACGTCCAAGGGCGCTCGAAAGGGTCTCAAAGGCAAACATGACTCCCTGGCGGGGCTCGTATCGCTTCTTCTCCTCAGCAGCAGCTTGGAGTTTGCTGACTACGTTGAATTCCTTGATGCCGGCGATCCCGGTTCCACGAATAACACCTGCCAATCCATATGCAGCTCCGCGACGGATGGCATACTTGGGTCCATTAAAGAGGTGATCGAAGAGATGATCAACGAGGGAAGGAAGTTTGGGTCGCATAAGCCTAACAAGGGGTGATAGACAGTCAGAAACAGCCATCTGCACTTGCTCAGCTGGCGTCGACAGGGCCTCGACCAGGCGATCGACAATGGCAGGAATCCTTTCATCGGAGGGGTCCAAGTGGCGTGCAACGCGACCGAAGAGGATGACAACGGCCTCTTTGATCATATCATCAACCTCTATAGCTGGTGTTTTCTTTGCGAGATGTGCTTCAAACAAAGAAATGAGGGCAGCGAGGCGCTTGGATCCATGCAAATCGATGACGGTTGTTCCAGCCGTAAGCATGCTCTTGCGAACATCTGCAACTCGGTCACCGAGGCCTTGATCTTGAATGAGAAATTGGAAGAAAGGTTCCAACAAGTCGTCGGTGAACCAAGGGGCGATACATTCGAACGCTCGCGCGGTAGCCTGTCTTGCTTGCCAAGGGTCCGGCCGATCCACCGTATGCGCCAAGACCATTCCCTATGGCACAATAAGTGTGGGGATACCAGTAGTGATTCCATGTGCATACGTATTCATCATATTCAGGTAGGAGAATTTTGGCCTGGAGGAAGATCACTTGGGTTAAACTGTGTTCACAAGGAATGAAATTGGACTTCAGACCTTCTCACGGTAATAGTCTTGCAGAACAGAAACAGTCTTCTGAATCGTCTGCGGCCACTGTTCTACGCTCTCGCCAATAGAGGAGGCAACGCCCGAGCGTACGTAGGCGTTATCATGACCTAAAAAAAGGCAATATCAGTTCCGTACCAAAAGTAATCCACCAACTTACCAAGGTAGCAGGTCAGCTCATCAAGGTATGTCTCCGGTACATCCAAGCCGTTGTCCTCCCAAGCATGGCGCGCAAGCCTAGTGTTCTGTTCATCGTCGTCGTGGCAAGCAATCCAGAGCTCGGGTGACCAGTCCAAGTCCGTGAGATCGAAAGGCTACAAACAAACATACCCTTAATTTAAGGTTAGGGTTCGGCAGTAAAAGGAACAACGCACTTGAAGGGTCTGCAAACACGAATTCCTCAGGTGTGACTCCTGCGCAAGGGTTCCCTTCAGCAAAACGTTTATCTCCTCACGCGTCGCTGTTGGTGAAATGGCTTCCCCGAGATCGATCAATGTGGATGACGCGTTCTTGCTCAATCGGGGTTGGTTGCGAATGATGTGAAGCAACTGTTCCATAGTGCGCTTGCGAGGGAACGCGACGTCGGAAACTAATAACCAAATCAACTCGTTTTGCTTCACTCTGGGGGCGTCTTTACTCACATTCACCACAGTGGAACCTGATGAAGTCCAACGTAAGCGTAACCTGTTCCAGCGCTTCCTCTTCCTCCTTTGCAGCAATCCCGCCTTGCTGAATTACTTGTTCCAGCAGAGGGAAAGCATACGAAAAGGTTGACGCATCTAAGGGCGCCTGCTCAGCGAGGAACCGTAGGCGGTACAGTACACGGATAATCAGACCTAACAATCATTCAACGATCCGACGGCGGCGAAGAGATAGATCTAGGTGACTTACTGTGCATCGGTTCGGCCTGCAATTCCTCCGGAACCGCGTCGATCCTCAAACTTCTCAAGCTCGCTACGCCAAGCCATCTCCGGAACGTACCCAACCTCTCCGAACTACACCTGGCCAATTCCTACATATGTCACATCATGTCTCCATTCCTACAACCCCCAATGAAGGAAGGAAGATGCTCACCAGATACACGTCAAATGCATCCTGCCCTACGAGCACCTTCCCACTTTTCAACACACCCTCAAGCAACAATTCAGTAATCGGCGCGATGTAGGGCGGGAACTCTTCCACGTTCGCATTAACCATGCTCCTTACAAGCGCAAGACCTCGATCGACCTGCACCTTGATTCCCACAACCCGCTGCCTTACTTGAGTTTCCTTCTCTAGCTGCGCTTGTACGAGCGCTTGTTGTTGTTTCGTTAGAGTTGGTGCAGTACCTTTCTTACTCGCCAGTGACTTGCGAACCTCCTCGTCCCACTTGGCCAATTGCGCATCCTTTCCTTTGACAACTTTGGGCGCGTCCTTATTCGTTGCTAGCACTGTGGGGTAAATGGTGTCATGTTGCGCGTTTCGAGCCGAGACAGAAAGTGACGCTTACCGTCAACAAAAGTTGTGCCTTCAGGCGTCTGCCACACTCCGTAGTCGAAGTCTGTCAACGAATTGAGGATTGATGGGTCTAAATCAAGTTTCACTTGGTCCATGATACGAGGGAGTACCACTGTTGGTGCAATAAAAGCCAAGTTGGTGATTGCGCGGTAGCTAGCTTCAGGGAAACCGGACTAGTAGTTTTCAATTGAGCGTGTCAATGCATATATCAAAGACCGGTCTACCTTCGCGTCCACCGTGGTTGACTCCAAAACCAACTTCAACAACTTATCAATATGCTTCTCAATTAGCTCCTTGGGATTTGTATTCGCCTTCTGGCATACATCAATCCAAGTTTGTCTCATCGGCCCCGCTGCTCCAAATTCAAAGATTAGCACTTCCAACACAAGAAAATAAAGACAGTACGCACAAACAAGTTCATGATGTGCAACGATAACCAATTCCACAACTAAATTCTCCCTCACTTCAGCCTCAACACCTTCCTCGTAGGCAACAGAGCTAAGTAACACGGAGGCTAGCCTTGCGTGCTTGTTCCATGCCGGCGCCTCCTCCCCTGACGGCGCCTTTGCCACTAGTGGCCCGCGAGACAAGAACGCGGCAACGGTTTCCCGGGCGAGTGTTGTCGTGAGTGGTGGATTCCATGCAGCTGCCTCTGCGATAACCTTATTCGTAGCCTGGCGAATGTCTTTGTGGGTACTCTCGACTGCGAGGTGTAACAGAACAGAGCCGAAGTTCGTCCTATGCGCGGTTGTCAGCGATAAGTCGCTGCCGAAGGAAGTACTTTATTCACCGGAGGACTTCGTTCTTCGTCAGATCCTTCTGGAAGTACCTCAATGATGATTCCACAGCGCGCAACAACCACTTCTCATCTCCCTCCTCTGGCACTTTTTGATACACTTTATCCCAAAGCAAGAACGAAGGCTTAGCATTACTCGTAGCGATGGTTCTAATAACCGGATTCTTCGAGATCACGTCATCTAATCCGTTATTCAGCATTTAATTCCCCATATACGAAGGCACAGGACCCACTAAACTGCCCAGAACGCAACAGAGGCCCAAGAAGCACAGCTACCGCAACATACCCCTCCAACGGGCCCGCCGGGTTATTCACCACATTCCCCGAAACATTCTTCAACGACGTCTCAAACGCAGGTACAAGAGCCTTCGCGAACGTAACGCTCTTCTCTCCCTCCAATAGGTCACTCCCCTCATAAAATATATCTCCCGCAAGCGACACGAAAGCCCTCTTCACAGCTGCCTTGGCGTTGTTCATCTCCTTGACAATGAGCTGTGTGACATCTTTAAGCTTATCCGAATCATTCTTGAGCAGGAATGTGATATGGGCTCCAAGGGAAGATGCCAGCACAGCCATTGCGCCCTCGTTTTGTTCTTTTGAGAGAAGTGGGATGACAGTGTCGACTAGAGCCTGAGAAACGCCAGCTGCAGGCTGCAAGTACGCAAGCATCGAATACAACGCGATGCGATTGTCAGGTCCAGTTGATTTACCCGCCTTGGGTAGAGCCAAAATGTCATTCACGGCGATTTTGCCATGCACTGACGCAGACCTACGGATCGTTTTGAAGAGGTGGACGGCGGATGTACGGACGAAGGCGTTGCTGGATTTGGAGCTGTTGATGATTTGAGTGAGGATGCGCTGGAATGTGGATTCTTCAAGGACGTGAGGGTAAAATTGAAAGAAGGATGTAACGGTAGGGAGGGAGTGTTCTGGAGAGCGAAGAAGGGTTTTCTCGATCGTTGGAAGGTAGTCCGACTTGAGGGTGTCGGAGCTGATGTAGGTCGCGATAAAGTCCTCGAAGGACGTCTGTATAGCAGTGGAATGTCACGTCTCTAGTCCATTACAAAGACGAAACAAACCTACCAGGACGTGAGGAGGAACAGGGGTTTTTGACATAAGGATGGTGGAGTTGTAGATGCCGGTAATTTCGCCCTGAAAACACTTGATGAGCATTTATCATTGAAAATCATCATAGAACTGACTTGAAGCTCCTTTGACAAACGTTCATTAGGCTGAGTAGACACATGTTTTAATCTGACGAGAACCGCGACTGCGACGCCAATCAACGTGAAAAAGCGAATAGGGTTTTGCGACGCGTTGGCTTTTACGAGGGCCAGTAGGATGGAAATTATATCCGGGACAGTAGCCGCTGACTACTCCCTCTATAAGGTTTGCTTTGTTGTGCATACAGTCTGAATCACTCACCGATCGCAAAGCTCGCCTTGTCCTAACTAATGCCCCTCTCTTCAATGTGTCTTTCGATTTGGACGACCCCAATACCATATCCAACAACAACGCGATCGAACCAACGAGGGCCTTGAACGAAGGGCTCGACGAAAAGTTCTCGTTCAGTTTAACACAGATGGCATAGATACCACAAGCCCAGCCGAGGAGCACAAAGAGGTCTGCGGGCGCATACGAGCTACATCCTGTTCAGATCAATGGCAAGATGTCATTCATATAAGCGAAACTCACTCTGCCGAGTTCCTCTTTGCATACCTGCCTACTTCGTTCGACAGCCACCCAATGAGCTGTTCTGAAACGCCTAGTTTAGTCCCCCGCTGCTCATCCTGGCGTACTAGTTCCATTCCGACGGCCTCAACGGCCTTTTGAGATTTATCATCCCCATATCGCGGATACGTGAGCGTCAATAGATGGAACACGTCCAAAATCTGGGACAAACTCAGATCTACGATGATCCACCAATCAATTTTACACATTTCTTTTAGAGACGCAACCAAAACACACGTACCTACAGACCTGACCACACTCAACATCTCCTCTAAAAACGCAACTCGGTTCTTAACCTTCCCAACCAACAACTTCCCCCTTGCATATTCCACTGACGCACTCCAGTCCTCCAACACGCGTTCTTTCATCCACAGAACCTCCCTCCCGTACACATCGTCATTGTCGGACATGATCGCAACAGAACTCTGCACGGCCCAGGATTCGATATCAAATGGCGTCAATGAGGCTACCTCTAAGCCCGCTTTTGCCTCTTGTTTTTTGAGTTTTGCGAAAGTTTGTTTTTTTGTCGACGGCGTTTTGGATCCCAGGGTTTTTAAACAGCCACGATTTCTAGTGATGATATTGTGTTTGTGGACACCCGTGTACCTAGTCGAATCAGCGAGTCAGCTTTGCAGGAGATTTCGATCGTGGGATGATTCGATGGTTAAGTCAGCCAGACTGCTCGGATCCACTCGCGTCCCCTTCGACTTGTAAACTTTTAGATGACAATTGGTATTCAAAGATAAATCTCGCATATAAGGAATCTATGGAATACAAGATCCGTGAGCGTCCACATTGTCCACATAGCGTCCAGGCAAAATAGGTCATGAGAGAGGTGGGTATTAAACATAACTACTAGAAACGAAAGACAAGGGCATAAGAAGCTTCTGGAAAGATCATGATGGTTGCGTAGCAAATTAAAGCAGAAGAGGAAAGGTAGAGAGAATGCGACAATGAAATGAGTGGATGCAAAAACGAAAGCTAAACCATAAGTGCTAGAGAAGGTGAAGATAATGCGAATAGCAAACGAGACTGAAAGCAGACCCAAGAACCCAAAATGTTGAAAGAAAGACGAGGTAGGTTTAGTTTCAGCTTGAGGCGTTCCACGATGGATCACGAGTGCCCGGCGGTCGATACGTGGCATAGGGCCCGTTAGTCGGCTCTGAACCATAGGCAGGTGGCGGATGTCGCAGACCGTTCACCTCTAGGTCGTCGTACCGGGCATCATAACCGAGCCTGATGAGTTGTGCTGCTCTGGACTCTTGCTCTTTGTATTCCAGTATTGCAGACCTTTGCCCGTTCTTGCGCAGGCTACCCGATACGAGGTCCGTGGTAGAGGACATGGGAGAGGGCTGGATGTCGGAAACCCCAGTAGGTGTGAATGGCTCACTTGGATCTGTGAAGTCCCAAGCGCCGTCGGGTCGTCGAATTGCTAACCGCATGGACTTTCCAGGTGCATGCCCTATAATACATTGATTTGATATTTGTTGCATCAAAAATGACGGGAACTCACGAAAATAATGACCCTCAGCGCCAGGTGTGCCAAAGGGCACAATTCTCGCGGCTGGATGGCTCTTGTCCAGCACCGCTGTTCCCTGGAACGGTCCCACTGCTTTCTCTCCATCATCTTTCGCTCGTCTCCGTACCCGCAGTGTAATAAGTATGATCCCAACCAATAAAATAAAAGCCAAAGTTCCTAAAACCCCGCCAACGATTGCGGACCGCGGATCATAGGATGATGTGGATGAATTAGCGCTCGAAGAAGTCGAGGTTGAAGCAGCAGAGGAAGTGTTTGTCATAGAGTTTGAGGACATGAACGCCGGGAGCGGGTGGTCGTAGTGGGCGTAGAATAGCACAAAAGGCTTCAGTTCTGTTGCATCGATAAAGTAAGGGACAGAAGCGGTGGTGGTTGGGATCGAACAAGGTGTGTCAACAAGTTCAATGATAAGGCTCACACGCATCACGAACGGAGTCAGGGGAGGCTCTTACCTTGTTATGACCAAGCTTCAAGGGCTCCACCTGAACAAGCGAATGGTCCCTGAGCTGCGAGCTAAAGGAATGGCGACCACAGAAGGTCGTAGTGATGGTCAGAAAGAAAGGCAGGAGGCAAAAGAATTGGGAACGTGATTCGCCCAAGTTTACAGCTGGACTAGAACTTGTGGGGGCGAAGCCAAATATAGATCAAATTGATGTCAACTGTCACGAATCTTCCTGGTACAGATGGTTTAGACTGCAGAACTGAGAAAACAGTCAGAAAATAGAGCTCCAAGGCTGTAGGAGGTATGTAGATCGGACAAAGCAAGGAGCGTTGTGACACCTCCCCGTGTGGTTTCAACGAAAAACAAGAGCCAGCCGAGGCACTGACTCCCCTCAGAGTCCCTGAGGAGGCCCGTCAAATTTGGAATTCCTCGTGCTAGATCCTGCATCACGTTACCGCTTCTATGCGTTCTGATTGGCCACGGACTGTGTCGGCTACCCTCGAAAAGCCGATCACCCGACGTGGGCGCTTGTTTGACCGGGATTGTCCCAACTGCCAACAAATGCTGGCAAAATCTCTGCCTATAGGCAGAACACATCCAGCGGTAGCGTTGGCTTACTCTACAAGGATCCGGCCATGGATATTCAGGTCGAATTCCTCTTCAGCACTCCGCCACCCGAACCCTATTCCAGCTACATTCCTCCGAGGCGGCACTTCCAAAGGCATATTTCTCAAGCGCACTCATCTCCCTTCGTCCAGAGCCGACTGGAAACCTATCTTTCTGGGAATAATGGGCTCCCCGGATCCTGACTACGGGCGTCAGTTGAATGGCATGGGCGGTGGCGTTTCCAGCCTGTCCAAAATCTGTGTCGTCGAATCTGCGACACCCGAACAACACTCGAAACATAGCATCGATGTCCAATATACATTCGTCCAGATAGGGATCAAAGATGATAGTATCGATTATTCCGGAAATTGCGGTAACCTTACCAGTATGGTTGGAGCTTATGCTTTGGATGAGAGGATGTGTCGCGCTAATCGGGACGAGGGTGGGAGGGCGAGGGTGAGGTGCTTCAATACAAATACACAGAAGATCATTGATATCACACTCCCTGTGTCGGAGTCTGGTATTCCGATCCTTAACACACCTGAAGCCGCAATCGCCGGCGTTCCAGGAAAAGCCTCCCAGATTGTTTGCGAGTACCTGAAACCTGCGGGAGCCCGCACAGGCAAGCTCCTCCCTACATCCAACCCCACCGACATACTCTCTTTCAAACTTTCTGATGGACAGCCCGCTAGCGTCTCAGCCAGCCTCGTTGACGCAACAAACCCAAGCGTCTTCGTCTTCTCCGAGGAACTACGAAATCTCGGCCTCGACATCGACAACTACATCATCGGTAAAGAACCCTCTTCCCTCCCGGTCACCAAAACCCTCGAAGCCATCCGGCAACAAGCCGCCAGAACGATGAAACTCGATCCCACTGCACAAGCCCAACCGAAAATTGCCTTCCTCAGTACACCTAGTTCTGATTCTGACCTCGAAAACAAAGTTGACGTGGTAGTACACGCACTGTCAATGGGCGTGTTGCACAAAGCCATACCCATGACGTTAGGCCTGTGCCTCGGCGTTGCGGCAAAGGTGGAAGGAACTGTGGCATGGAATATCACTCAAAATGCGAGACGCGTGTCTAGTTCGGAGAATGATCTTATACGTATCAGACATCCTGGAGGAACAGTCGATGTTGGTGCGGAGATTGGCGCAGATGGAAAGGTTGAGAGTGCCAAAGTTGTGAGGACGGGCAGAAGGTTGATGAAAGGCGTAGTATGGTGGTGATGTGCCGTTGATACTTTACTCTCACCCTCTCCCCTCGATAAGCGTTCGCGAAGTCTCCTCGCATTCTATAAGATGTAACCCTAGATGCCTCCTGGTCATCTCCTCATAGATTGGATCCCCAAAGTTTGCATTTCATGAGAATATGTCGAAGATCCACGTGCCCTTGCCTATATTTGAGAGAATATTCTCCACGTCCCAACCACCCATGCCTATTGCTCACTCTTCCTTTCCTTTCACCTCTGTCGAAGCTTTTGCCATACTTGACTTCATCTCAAGTCATTCTTCCGAGGTTTCGTCGCTGCTGATTCGCGAGGATGGTTGATATCGTGGCCCAATACGATTTCCCTCCTATTCAGCCAAGTATGCATCCACCTTGTAAGCATGTTACAGCGCATTTTCACCATACGGTTTCATGACCTTCGCCAGTTTGTCGTGAGAAGTACCGATGGCGGAGATATCGGAGGCGGCAAAATCTCGAAGTCTTCTTTTGATGTTTTGGCATCCAAAGCTCTTCAGCTCCGACCACCTGAATGGACCCCTCCACTTTTCGGCTTACCAATTGATATGAGCCACACCTACACCTTGTGTCTCATGTCCCAGGATCGTCTTTTTGAAACATTCCTACGCCCGGCCTACCCGCTTCCGTTTCATATTGTGTCTGGTCACCACCAAAGGGGGGACCCAGGAGAAAATTCGGTGGGATGTCATGCTGGCATTCTATGCTTTATTCTGCGATACCGTGCACACAAGTTCTTTCCATACCCTTCGTAAGACAACCATTACCTAAATGTTCGTTTCCGCGCCCAAAATCTCAGTCTAAAGCACCACAACATCTCAGATGATGCTGATCTCTGCTGGTAGCTACGCATACAAATCTAGGATTATTCTCGGGCCTTCTTTTGATCTCTTCCTGAAATGCGACGAAGCGAAACACCATCATATCCACTCTATTTAATTCGGCACTCTAACTCCCTCCACACTCGCATAGTTTTGAGGGGTGGGGATCGACTTATATGTCAACTCGTTTCCCTACTTTGATCTGGAGGTCTATTACAGATACCTTCCCAAGAACGTGGTCGCCTTTATATTCGTATATCGCAGTATCCGGGATCACATCCAAACAGCTTGCAACTCACACTCACTTATCTTTGTCCATTATCATTCATCCCGGGATCGGCGAAACGTCGGGGGTGGAGGTGGTATTGCACGTCCGCCAAATCAGTAGACAGTGGTGCATGGTACTGTAGACTTGGGGGTGGGGTTATATAAGGAAGTCCAGCCTGATACCGATGCACCCCGCCGCCGGACCTTGGACTTAGCTGTCAATAACCCGTTGCGATTCATCGACCGGCTACACCCCTCCTTTATCCATTTCATTCTCAAGTACCAAGTTTTATTGGCCACTCCGCACCTAGGGATCACAACATGACTCAATTTCAAATTCTAGTCTCGACGTATACAGACGAAATCTACACGTTACTGTTTGATGATGTGAAAGGAAGTCTGGAGGTCGTATCGGAGGTGAAGGTTGGACATCACCCGTCGTGGATCACATTCCACCCAGAGGACCGCTCGATCGTGTTCACAGGACTTGAACAATCTGATGGTGTCGCTGTTGCGTTGAGATTTGATGACCAGGGTAAAGGCGAGGTTATCGGCAGGGCTGGCAGTGGTGGGAGAGACCCATGCTCGTTGTTAGTTAACAAGGACGAGTTGTTGATCGCCAACGTAAGTGAGATCTTGATGAGCTGCAAAACAACCTTTGCACTGTTCTTACAGGTGCATTTTTTCAATTATCTTGTCTGATGGTCCATATCGCACTCGCAGTACTCTTCCGGAACCATTGGGTTTATTCCCTTGACAAACTCGCCCCCGTATCTCTCGACGTCGTCGCCTCTTAGGAAGGTCCAACTTGCTGGGACCGGACCGAACGAGGCCCGTCAGGAAGGCTCACACCCTCATCAGGTCTTTATTCTGGACGAACGCCAAGAACTCCTTGTCCCAGATCTCGGTGCAGACCGGGTATGCCGCCTTAAGAAAACTACAGACGGTAACTGGGAGTTGCGCGGTCATATTCAGTATGAGTTAGGAGGTGGTCCTCGTCATGTCGCTTATTACAGTATGTTCACATGAGCTCAACCATCATTTTACTGACTTACGAATTATAGACGGCGAGCTCTTCACCCTCCTTGAACTTTCTAGTAGGCTCGTTCGGCACACCTTCCCTCCTCTGCCAACTCTTCCTAAATTTGTCACTTCAACGACGACAATGTCTTCCCCACCTCCTCAGCCCAATGACATGCTCGCTGCAGAAATCCTCATCCCTCAACCCAACACCTCCTTCCCAACTCCCTACATCTACCTCTCGAATCGCAACGACCCCTCTCCTGCAGGAGATATCATTTCCATCTTTGATTTTGCCTCTGATCCCAGCAAACTTGAGTTGGTAGCCGAAGTAAGGACCGGATTGAAACACGCAAGGGGTATGTTGTTTGGTGGTCAAGATGACAAGTATTTGGTTGTCGGTGGCGCGAATGGTGGTGGTGTGAAGGTATTTGAGAGGATTGACGGTGGGAAGGGAATGAAGGAGATTGCAAGGAACGAAGGCGTTAAGGCGCCCACTGGATTCTTATGGAAGTAAACGAATGTTCATGAACCACGTATTTTGCATATGTATGTAACCAGAATTATTTGATGTACGATATTTCTGGAGAATGTTTGGGCTTTGATTCACGTTTTCGACTATGGTCGGAAATGGACACGACATGCACGGAAGGTGTTAAAGTCTTTCCGCCGCTAACGTACAGCTCGCAAGGCTCTCGGGCCTTACAATTATTTTCGTCTTACCCGATGTCAAAGGTATCATAACGGCGTCTATAAATGACCAAAACTCAGTGCTATGGCATGACATCGGCCGAGTACAGGTGCCGGAATTAACTCCTGGTTTGATCAAGCAGTATCATGTTGAGATGGAGCGACACTTCGGAGCACACGGGTGCCGCAAATTTTTGAGGGAGAAGCTAGAGGGAGACTCTCCATTTTACCGTGCCCCATGACTTCCTCATTTCTTCTCTCGCCGGGGGTTGAATGAGACGGATTTATTCAATTGGGCGGCCTTCCAGCCATAAACCAAATGGATACTCTGTTGGCTGCTGTGACCCAAGACGTCCGCCATGAGGAGTCGGGAGTGCGGGAATATATTTATTGACAGATCCAGCCTTCTCCATTGATCTCGGAACATAGTAATGATGGAGAGACCACAAGCGAGCATAGGATGGGCTGTCATATACTTAAGTCCTGCTTAAATCCGATGGTCCGAACATGGCTCCGAGATCGTCGGCCGATGGTTCCGAGCATACCGTACTGCATTACGCAGGCGTTTCATATTAAAGTACCTAGGCTCGGTAATACCTCAACTGGGACTTCTGCTACATTCTATCATTTTCCAACGCGAAATGAGTCTTTCTTCTGTGTGCAAGCGTCAGCTGTTTCGCTCGACGTCTAGGTCGTGAGTGCATGCTACTCAGGTATTTGGACCAAAGAAATGGTGACTCAAGTTGTCCCAGATTTGCTACCATCACAAACGACTACAAAGAGTTGCCGCTTGCTGGTGTCCGTGTGTTAGAACTCGGACAACTGATTGCTGGTCCATTTGCTGGCCAACTACTTGGGTGAGTTGTACTTTATTCTGTTCCTTGGTCGGCATATTAACCCCTATCGCTCGCTTAAAGCCAATTTGGCGCCGAAGTCATCAAAGTCGAACCACCCAAGGTTGGCGACCCTCTACGTGTCTGGCGAGAGCTGGATATCGATGGCACGAGTCCATGGTTCCGCAGTATAGCGAGGAACAAGAAGAGCGTCGCAATTGATCTACGAAAACCGGAGGGACGAGAGTAAGTCGATGCACCTTCCCAGTTGCTGCTCTCCCCCCCCCTCTTGAACCTCGCTAACGATGTCACTTTCGCTGGCACCTTCAGACTTGTCCGCCAACTAGCTATCAAAAGCGATGTAATTATAGAAAACTTCAAGCCCGGAAGTATGTCGCGCTTCTTTATTTTCCCATCAGCAACTCAGGTTATGACCCATGTGCAGCATTGGAACGATGGCAACTCGGACCCGCAGACCTTCATCAACATAACCCCTCACTCATCTTCACCCGCGTAAGCGGCTACGGCCAGACAGGACCCTGGGCCCCTCGTCCAGGATATGCATCAGTCTGCGAAGCCGAGTCTGGGTTCCGGTATATCAACGGATTCCCCGATGCTCAATCAGGTGGATTGTCGGGTCCACCCGTACGGCCGAATATGAGTCTGGGAGATTCGATTGCTGGGTTGCACGCTGCGTTCGGAACGGTAAGTATGCTTCTCGAAGCTGGCACCGGTTGACGTGGGACCAGCCGCCGTCTGGAATTCAGCTCACGTGGTTGTTGGGGAGCATAGGTCCTCGCTTTGCTGCAATTGCAAAACAAGCTCAAGTCCAATCTAGGGGCGACCGGCAGCACTGTCGATGTCAGCATTGTAGAAAGGTGGTGTCCCCAGTTAACTTGTTGATTAGGAGTCGGACTCACATCCATACAGTATGCTGAATCTCATGGAAGGCATTATCCCGGAATACGATCGCAAAGGAAAGGTGAAAATTTCGACGCAGAAAGGCCGAACATATGCTGAGTGTACTTCTAGACACGTGGTCCATCCGGGTCTTCTGTCACGGGGATTGTGCCGACAAATGCCTACCCATGTCTACCATCACCGGATGCTCCAGGAACCCCATGTTATATTGTCATTGGCGCGAATGGTGACACGATATACAAACGTCTCATGGATACTATTGGTCGGTCGGATCTTACTGGCCCAGAATACCTGCACAATCATCATCGGGTGAAAAAGCAAGCCGAGATTGAGGAGGCCATTTCTGCGTGGACAAGTCAACATTCAGCAGAGGAAGTGATTGAGTTGATGAACCGAGCTGGTGTCCCCGTGGGACGGGTGGTAACAGTCAAAGAGGTCGTAGAGAACGAGCAAGTTCAAGCCCGAGGTGCAATCCAAGAGGTGCCTGTGCAAACGACGAATGGAGATTCATGGAGCGTAAAGATGCAGGGTACATTCCCTTTGCTTGACGGCGTGGACTCAAGACCAAAATGGGCTGGTCCAGACTTGGGATTCCACACGGACGAAGTGTTGAAAAATGATTTGGGATTGACTGAAGACGCCTTGTCGAAGCTGAGGACAGACGGGATCATTGGATAGA
Organism: Podaxis rugospora; assembly: GCA_018524415.1. Classification (NCBI taxonomy): domain Eukaryota; kingdom Fungi; phylum Basidiomycota; class Agaricomycetes; order Agaricales; family Agaricaceae; genus Podaxis; species Podaxis rugospora. The sequence goes on from JAEUWL010000344.1 coordinate 39,636, forward strand.
TTCTTGGGGCTTCGTTGTATTCGACATTCGTTCATCGTATGTACATATTTTAATCTACTCGAGTATTAGTCACAGCTTCCATGACTATCATGAACACCTGGCCATACGATTAAACTCAAACTGCGCAGCAGGTGTAACAGCCTGGGGTACCGCCTACAACCTGACCCTCGCCGCATTTGGGAATGTCCGGGTAACATACAGCGAGGCAAGCTTTTGGCGGCTCCTCACTGCAGCAGTTCCAGCACCCGGGTACGCCACCGGGATATGTTCCCTTTGGGCACTCCGGCGGCTTGTCACCTGGGAGGCAAATCGCTGGACAATTGTCGGCTGGGGTTGGAGTGGACATGACGGAGATAGAGGCGACCAGGACCGCCAAGAGGGCAGTAAGGCGGGATTGCATGACCTGGGGAGACAAAACGTTTGAACATGTGTGCGGGAGCTCCATGCCTCTGATCGACTTACACAGTGTACGGGGTTATGAGATATCGAATATGGAAGTTTGTGTAACTGATAGAGTCTTAGCACGACACGGAAGGCTCACTTAAGTGAAGAAGGCAGTGATTTACGGAGCCTCAACTATCAGTTTCGACATTTTATACCCCACCGGTAATACAGATAAGAATCTATCTTCCAAGCCCAGCCTGGACGGTAGGTCTACTTGAGAAAAGAAGTGTATCCTTTTTTCCGCCGAAGAGACGGTGTCCATAGCATGAGCTTTGTACTTAAGGATAAAGAGTGAGCAGACCAGCCAAGACAGGGAATGCTGGGAAAAGATCTGGAGATTGATACTTGACAACTAGAAAGTGCCTTATTAAATAAGGTTAAATAAAAAAACTTGGAAGACAGGCTCTGGATTTGCCGAATTATGTGCTCGTGATGTTTCTAAGTTATAGGTACGATAACCTTCAATTCGGAAGCTTCCAGGGAAATACGATAGAATTTTCCGCTCGCCAAGACGGTGAATTGAGGACATGTTAGTATTGACCAGTGACATGGGTGATGTATCCTGACAGACTAGACCAAGGTAAATCATACATGAGCTTTCATACGTACTCCGCGCTTCGGACCTTGAGCAATCCATGCAAGGGGCGAATTCCACGAAGGAAGTTATAGGAGGGCTATTGTTTTTCATGGCCACCTTATCCACTTAAACAGAGGGGGCGGGCGCACAAATCAGCAGGGTTGGCTACTTTTGCCCGCCGAAATGACATTAACGTTGAATGAATTCAATCATCAGATGGTTCCTGGCCAGATTCCTTCTGTCTCGGGGCCTTTTGATTTCAATAATGGTCATAATGCGGCTTGTCCTCAGCTTGAGTCTGCAGTCCGTATCGGGAAACAACCTGTTCGATCATTCGAGGGAAACAAGGCGTCTTACTAGGATGTAGAACAGGACAATATGGGCATGTGACTACGCAGAGAAATATCGACTGCAGCACACCCTTCAGCAACCCTCAAATAGTATTAATGGGCTGGCAACATCCCCAACATCCCTCGCTTCCAGTTGGCGCCTGACCTAGAGGACAGATCGGCTTTACTGTGAGGCAAACTGCGAGGCAAGGTGTTGGGGTGGGGAACACAGTGATCTTGGTCGTTGTAGGGAGAGGCTGGCAGCAGCCCCAACAGCCTTCAGTGCCAGTTGGTGCCTCACCAATTGGACAGACTGGTTTCTCTAAGGCGCAAATGGCGAGGCAGGGTCGAATGTCCTGGCAACAACCCCAGCATCCCTCGCTGCCGGTTGGGGCCTGCCCGTCTGGACAAACTGGCTTTTCAGGGCGGCAGTATGCAGCGCACATTGTTTGGGGGCTAGGGATAGCACTGACACCGACTGCGACAGCAAGCAGAGAGACAAGCAGGAGTTTCATCTTTTCAAGAGCTATACTAAGAGAACTATGAGAATGCGTTTTGTGCTCGTGGATGTTGACTCACCAGAGCAACGCGCACAAAGAGGCTGAGGCCTGGGGTGTAGGGAGTGCGGCACTTTTATTTATACTCTACGAAAGTTATACTACGGCGTTCTCCACCGTATCTCCACTCAGCCGTAATCGCCCTCCTGATTCCGTATCTCTCCCTTTACCGATGGATACAACCCACGACTGCTTAGGGCATCTCATAGGTTAGAACAGGTTACATTCTGGCTAACTCAGCTACCACCTGGCTAGAACAAGATACCGGGGGAGGACGGGAGGCTCAGGAAGTGGTTAAATTGAACGTCAGTTACAAGGCCATCCTAACTCGAACTGAGGTGTTGGCCGAGGTGATCGTTCCTAGCATGGTGCTGTGTATTCAGGCTGAACAGAGGATCGACGCAGAAAAACATAGACCATTAAGACGCACTAATCGCCGACTACGAAGTACATTTATTCAATGATCATGTAGCCATAACTATCATGGATGAAGTGAGTAGGGTAAGAGTTGGTGAAATCTGGAATGCTGCAGTCAACTACATCCTAGAGAACAGATCCGTAAGGTCACAATAAGAATGAATGACAGGAGGGCTGGTGCAAACGTGAGAGCCCAATACATGTTTTCTGTCCTTCTGGCATTCGGGTGGCATCTTGGCGTTTTGTGGTCTTCTAGCTTCCCGGCCTGGCGCTCGGCTAGTCTCCATTTATTTCCCGTGCAAGCAAATTAAACTTTGGACAGGTTCTCGACCCACTGTTGAAGAACCCAGGAATAATGGGATGATGGCAGATCCACAAACCCGGATTCCGAGGACAAAAATAATACAGCCTTGAGTTAAGACTTGACAGGATGTTTCGTGTCGTTGATCACCGTCCTTCGCGTCTGGAGGCGTCAACTGTTGTTACGTTAACACGGACGGCATTGTTGTATGATCTCTCTCCGGGAGGTCAAACAGGTAATACTGTAGGCAGAGCACCGGCCATGTGACCCCGTCAAGCTACGAACAGCAGACTCGCCGGACAGTCACCTTCTCAACCTTGGCATTCATTCCCCTTTCGATAAATCCGAAAGGACAGACCTCCTTAAATAGAAACGGCCCCTCCTTGCGTTTTTGAAACAACAGAGGCAAATGTACAACAATGCAAGATATACATAATAACTTCAAGGAGCCATCAATTCAATAACCCAAACGCGTTTATCCTATCCACACCCATGGTGTTACTCGTGTTACTCCCCTGAACCTGTTCCACAACACTTAGAATGTGCCAATTGGCTGACAACAACCCCAGCAGCCCTCGCTTCCAGTAGCGGCCTCTCCGAGGGGACACACGGGCTTTTCTATGAGGCAAACGGTGAGGCAAGGTCTCGGAGTGGGTTTGAGTATTGGTGATATCTTAGTTATTGCACGAATAGGCTGGCAGCAGCCCCAACAACCGGTACTGCCAGTGGGCGCTTGACCAGCAGGACAAACTGGCTTTATAACGTGGCAAATGTCCGTGCACATTGTCGGCCGTTTAATGGGCCGACAACAACCCCAACAGCCCTCAGAGCCACTCGCTTCTTGCCCCGCGGGACATATAGGTCTGACCTCGCGGCAGACTGCAGTGCAAATGATACCTTGGGGACTGGGGAGAGCGCTAACAACGATAGCACCAAAGAGAACAGAAGCAAACAGGGACTTCATCCTGTATCCCGAACTTGTTATGAGTGTGTTTCTTGGGCATACTAAAGAAACAACACACCTGTGCACGAAAGCAGACGTAGGGAAGGGTGTTTCGTGTTTGACAGAAATTTCGAACAGGCTCCCTTTTAAGAGTAGCGCGGGATCTAGTACGTGGATATGTCAGACGTCCTTTAGCTTGCTTTGTATTGTTGACACTAAATACATTGTTATAGCACGAACACGGCACTTCAAAGCCCTTCCCAACTTCCCTCTGGATGGGGCAGAGTCTTGTTTCCGGTAATGGCGGGTCGTTCTGACACCGATCATATTGAAGGGACTTGTGTAGCAGATACAAGCGGAACTTCGTCCGAATTCTAAATGCCTTGCGGAGGAGATGCCTGTCAACCCGACATATGAATATTGCCAAGCTTTCGAGCGTGACGGTACATCCTCTCCATGTTCCAGTGACTACGATTGCTCTCATAATCCGGGACGCAGGGTTTATACGCGTTATACAACCCTAAGCCCCTATTCCTAATCTATCTGTACATTATGCTCCGCGGTGCTCGATGCCCTACATGTATTGTGACTAGAGTTTGAGTTCTGTGCATGGGTAGAATTGAACTTTAAAGGCCAAGCGGCTTGTTGACATGGAAAGCTACTAAGAAGTGTAAGGTTGTGCCTGGGGATGCGATCGAGCCATAGTCCGATATCGTGATGACTATCCTAGCAGCATTCCAAAGAATCAATACCAACATTCGGATTTCCCGACGACGAAGTTAAAGTAGCTGTGGCACTATGTAGCTTAACCTCATGCTACATTCCTCATACATTCAAACAAACTATCGCTGCGCCAGTCACGGCACTCCAAAGTCTCCGCACCTTCCTCTCAGCGCGGATCTAGCGAAGCCGAGCTTCATACTTCCCGTCGAACACGCATTAGCGTAGATCACGTAGGCGACTTCCAACAGGGGCTGCTGCAGGTGCGATGAGTATCTACCAAGCCGATCCCATGAACCCCGCCAAGCCTCTACCAAATACCAAAATCGTTGCGTAAAGACTCCAGGAGTGAAATCAAGTCAGAATAACATTTCCATTGCTCCAAGATCACTACTCGAAGAACGGACATAAAAGGGGCTCAGCAATTGCTAGATGACCTCAACCCCACTGCGTCCCACTCAGTGCGAAGTACGTTCCCCCTCTCCAGCCCTTTATTTATTCATTAAAGTTGACCATATAGACATGAAATCTGCCTTTACTATCCTTGCCGCCGCTGCAGCCACGTTATTCTTGACGACGCCCGTCGCCCTCGGAACCCCGCTCGCAGGGGGAATCGCTGCTCGGCAAGACACGCCTGGGGCTTGTAGGCTCGCTTGTTTCCCCGAGAGGCAGGAGTGCCCTGCTGGTTGGGATCCTCACCAGAGCGGGGAGTGCTGGACTTGTTGTCAGAATGCTCCAGCACCGAAGCCAGAGCCAGAGTATGAATTAGTAAAGCGCCAGGGATGCCTCCGCATTTGTGCGCCCTCACCAACCTCCTGTGCCAAAGGATGGAGACCTAAGAGGGTGGGAAGTTGCTGGACCTGCTGCAAGTGAAATTAGCCAGTCGTAGGAGTTGGAATATAATCAATATGTGTAGTAGGATATGAATTGCTGAATTGTGATGGACACCTCCAAGCTCGAGTCTTGGCGACTACTCGCGCTTTCCCGCACTCCACCCTTTACCAAGGGTATCACAAAGCATGTCTCGCATCCTCGGAACGCGGGCGAGTCGGCATTCCTGTCGTTCCAACCACGCTTCCATCCTTTCCATGGCCACCCGAGCCTGTCCTCCGAGTTTCTCACCCACTATATTCCCGCATTGTTCGTTGTCCTTGTTCTGATGCGAGGAAGACTTGGCGATAGAACCACGTATTCCCGCATGTATTCAAGGCTCCTGAGTCAAAGTGTGGTGTCCCTAGTGTAAGCACTTGGGTCGCCAAACCATCCCCCGAATGTGCGAGAGGGAAAGAGTAAGAAAAGGTCTGGGATTCCAAATTTTTTCTAAATTTCCTATGGAAGTCATCCATGGGGTCGCATAGATGTATACGCAACGAGGAATTCATTTTTTCTTGTCATCGATGACTCGATGATCACTAATTCACTAATTGTCCGTTTCTGGAGTGTGGGAACACCCATCAGTCCCATCAAGTCAAGTCTTGAGTACGTCGCCAAACAGAGTCTATAGAAGATCACACTCAACATTATTCAACACTCAGCATCCAACCATGTCCGCGAGCACTCAACCGTCAGCCCTCATGGCTCCAAATACCGAGTGTATTGAGGTGACTGCAACTGCTCTACCTGCCCTCCAGGATGTCAGGAACGATCTCCGGTACCCTAACGCCGTTAGTGCATATGAAATTTGCCTTCTCTTTGAGCGGAAAGCTATAGAAGATGCCAAATGCAAATGCAAATCAAAATCCAAGGATGCCAATCAAAGCATAGACCAGGATGATGTTGTCATTCGTGCTCGGGTCTTAGGCTACCTGCTTCTCAATGCACCATCGGACCAGGCATTGGGGGAGGTCGTAAAAGTAATCCATTCCTGCAATGCCCAAGGAGACCAATACAACAACCTGTACAAGTTAGGGGACTCCTTCATTAATTTGTTCATCCGCCCATGTAAGTTTCTGCACGATTCTGCAGAGCAATCGGTTCTAAGTATGATCAGTCAGGAAGTACAAAGGGAGGACCCCTGTGCCATCAGAACACCCTAGCCGGCCATCATTCAATACGGACAGAGAGTCACTGATGGCTAACCTCAAGGAAGCACCAAAGGATCACAAGGAGGCGAAAGAATTGGCATGCGAGTGGTTACTGTCTGCTGCTCGTCATTAACATACTCATCTAGGCACTTCTTCGAGACGGTTATCGGTGCATGGTCACAGGAAAATATGATATGTTGGTACGAGCTCTTGGCACTGTTAGCTACCGGGAGGTAGTGGCAACTGGTGGTGCAGTTCACACGGAATGTGCCCATATTCTGCCGGATTTCACATACTTCGCCGTAGAAGGCGCAGGTAATGAAGCGAAAGTGCGTTTTCCGTATGACATCTCGCTTTGTCGTTAACTTATTCCTGTTCAGGCGGCCTACGCTGGATCTGTCTTAGCAGTCTTGCAGCGTTTCGGTTATGATGTCAAAACTTTGAATGGAGCAAAGGTGCATTCTCTTGTCAATATCATGACAATGGAAAAGAATGTGCACGACTGCTTTGATCGGTTAGAACTTTGGTTCGAGAAGACAGTGAGTATAACGTTCGTCACCTGTTCCTCTCTAACTACCTCGATAACCAGGAACGTGAAAACTGCTATCGTCCAAAAGCCTTCCATGGATTCATTACTCTGCCTGAGGTCGTCGAGTTCACTTCAACAGATCCGCAGCGCCTCCCGTTACCTTCTCCAGAGCTCCTAGCACTGCATGCCACCTGTTCAAAAGTTGCGCACTTGTCTGGTGCAGCTGAATACCTTGACAAATTCGATCGTGATGCGGATGATTTAGACGTTTTGGCGTCCGATGGAACTTCTTCTTCAGCCTTACACCACGCTATTTGGGAGAAGCTGGGCCATTCAATAGATGTTGGAGTATGAAGAGTAGAAAAACTGGGGCAGGCTCAAGAAGTGGAGTGGTTGTGGTGGTGATGAACAGGAAAGGGGTGAAGATACGGTCAGCAGATTTTCGTGTGCGAGCGAATTAGTCACACGCTCAAGCACCTGGCACCAGGGCTCCGGCCTCCCGAACGACAGTCGTTGCATTGCCAATTCACATATAGAGGCCACCATTTGTGTCATTCTGCAATCCAATAGTTCTATCAAGTATTGTAGTTCACTTAAAACCACACTGGATCAATTCCGCACCACACCTATAATATTAATGAGGTATCATTTTAACTCAAGGATTATTACTGTTAAAACGCAGGTATGCAAAAGTCAGAACATCTCAAAATAAACTATCCCAATACCAACACGGTGCTCCAAAACCTCCGCGCTTTCCTCTTAGCACCGATCTAGCCAAGCCCAAATTCATATTTCTGGTCGAGCAAGCTTATCACCGATCACTTTAAGCCAACTTCTACGGCCGAGCTAGACAAGACGAGAAAGCTGCTGCGGCCGCAATGGATATCCATCAAGCCGATTCCATTAGACCAGTCCAGCCTCCACCGAATATCAAAATCGTTGCGTAAATGCTGCAGGGGTGACCTCAAGCAAGCCTAACCTTTCCATTGCTCCAGGATCACTACCCGGAAGACGGACATAAAAAGGCTCAACAACTGTTAGGTGACCTCAACACCACTGGTGCCCACTTCAGTGAGAGGTACGTTCTCCCTCTCTAGTCCTTTAAAGCTAAACCATGACTGAACTTGCCGAACCGACATAGACATGAAATCTGCCTTTACTATCCTTGCCGTCGCTGCAGCCACGTTATTCTTGACGACGCCCCTCGCCCTCGGAACCCCGCTCGCAGGGGGAATCACTGCTCGACAAGACGCGCCTGGGGCCTGCTGGTTCGCTTGTTTCCCCGAGAAACAGGAATGCCCTGCTGGTTGGGATCCTCACCAGAGTGGAGAGTGCTGGACTTGTTGTCAGAATGCTCCAGCGCCGAAGCTGGCATGCCTCCGCATTTGCGCGCCTTCGCCAATCTCCTGCGCTGAAGGATCGAGCCCTACGCAGTTGGGAAGGTGCTGGACCTGCTGCAGGGACGAGTGAAATTGGCGAGTTGTAGGAGTTGGAATGTAGTCTGCTTGTGTAGTCGTATATGAATTACAGATTATGATGAACAGCTACAAACTGAATCTTGGCAGCTACTCACACTTCCTCGCACTCCACCTTTTACCAAAAAGCATATCCCGCATCCACTAGAACGGGGGCAAGCTCGTACTCTTGTCGTTGCAATCACCACTTCCGACATCATTCCCATGTCCACCCGAGTCTTTCCAAGCTTCTCATCCACTGTTCCGCATTGTTTGTCTGGTACGAAGAAAAATTAATAATAAAACCGCGTGTTTCCACATGCAGCCAACATTCCTGAGTTAAAGCGTAGCGTCTCAGTGCGGACACTCGGTTTGCCAAACCATCCGCCGAAGATGTAGAAGGGGGAAGATTAGAAAGAGGGTGTTCATGAGTGTCTGGTCTTTGCCCACGGAATATTCTTTACTAAGATGGCAATCATAGTAGGTATAGTAGACTCTTGACCTCCACGAGACGGTCTAGGGAGATCCCCCGAAGAATGACCCTGGAGCGTCACGAAATCAGAAAAGTAAGCGCCGAGTTATATATATATCTATAAAAAACACTTGAATGCGGTATGAAATGGCTTGGGCATAGGTAGTCCATACGTAGTTGACCTTCATCCATCCCAGCATACTCGTACAACTCGGCTCATACTTCTCCGTTTCCTTGACACGTCCAACACATTCAAACAAAATACCACAAGCACTCCAAATCTCCGCACCCCTCCCGCATTGCAGATTTAGCCAAGCCTAACTTCATACGTCTAGCCGAGCACGGATTAGCGTGGATCAAACAAATCACGTTAAGGCAACTTCTACGCCCAAGCAGGACATGAACAGAGTCAGAGGCTGTCTTCCACTCATACAAGGTAATGTAGCCGCGACAGACGTTTATCAAGCCGAATCCATAATCCCCGCTAAGCCTCTACCGAATATCAAAACTGTTGCGCAAACGCTCTAGACATGACCTCAAGCCAAAATAACCCGACATTGGGTGAGACTTCCACACCGTTGTCCCCCACTCAGTACACGTTATTCCTGGTGACACCTATCGCCCTCGGAACCCCATTCACAAGGATGGCTGTTTGGCAGGGCACGTCTGGGACTTGCTCATTGGCTTGTCTCCCTGAGGGGTAGGAATGTCCTGCATGTTGGGATCCTCACCGGAGCGGAGAGTGCTAGACTTCTTGTCAGAATGTTCCACAGCCAGCGCGAGTGCCAAAGCCCGGACTAGCAAAACGTCAGGAGGATATACCTCCTCATTTGCGCGTCCTCAGAAGAGGCTCCCTGTAGTGAAGGATCGAGTCCCACGCAGGTGGGGAGTTGCTGGACCTGCTGCAAGGGAAATTGGCGGCTCGTAGGAACTGGAATATGATCGATGTGTATAGTAGTATATAAATAATATGCGTGCTACGGATCGCTACAGGTACAACTACAGCCTATCTTGAACTTCGGAGCTAATTACAAGACATGATGGATCCAGACAAACTCGGCTACTCACGCCTTCTTTACGCTCCACCCTTTACCAAAGACATCCCAAAGCATATCCTGCATCCACAGGACGCGGGTGAGCTTGCATTCTTGTCGTTGCAACCACCACTTCCACTCTTTCCACGGCCACTCGAGACTCTCCTCCAAGCTTCTCATCAACCGTTCCTTCATCGCTTGTCGTTCTTCATCTGATGCAAGGAAGAATTGATAATAAAACCATGTATCTCCACACGCACCCAGTGCTCCTGAGTCAAAGTGCGGCCTCCCAGTGCGGGCGCTCGGGTCGCCAAACCATACGCCGAATATACGAGAGGGAAAGAGTAAAAAGAGGGAGTTTATGAGTGTCTGATCTTTGCCCACGAAATGGCGTTTGTTAAGGTAGTAATCGTGGTAGGTGTAGTAGACTCTTGACCACCACGAGACCGTCTCGGGAGTTCCTCCGAAGAATGACCCTGGAAACAAAGCGTCATGAAATCGAAGAAGCATAAGCGCCCGAGTTATAAAAAGAACACTTGAGTATGACATGAAATGGGTCATCTCCAACTCACCTTCGCTAATCTCAGCATCTACAGGTCCGTCATCTTCCCGCCAATACCTCTTTAACCAGCTAAACGTCCCGGTGAACGGGAAGAACAACAAGTCTTTGCTATCAACGTTTATCCCAGCATCATTTACACGTGTGACACCAGCCTCCCACACCTCCTTGATGCGTTTTGGGTCCGGCCATCTCGTGTAGTGATGTTGACTCCTAAAACTCCCCGCATCATTCCAAAATGCGTATTCGTACACTTCGCCCTTTTCCATTCTCAGCTGCTTGACAGCATTATCGAGTAACCACGGTTTCGCGTTCCAGACTGCATATAGTTCTGGGTGATGTATAAGGGCTTCTCGGTCGAGGGTATGGAGGTGTTTGTATGCGAGCTGTAGGCCCTGGAGGGGTGGGATGTCAAAGGGGGATGTGAAGGTGGTGTTGAGGTATATTGGAAGGGAGCCACGGACGGAGAGGACTGTGGAGGCGAGGGAGGGGGGTGCGTAAAAGTATATCGGGGTTGTGATGGACCCGAGGAAGTTGGAGAGCCAGGATCTGTATTCTGCGTGAGAGTGTTTAGATTTTGAGAGCGGAAAGAGCGCAGAGACGAGCAAGATTCTGGGGTCTGTGTCTTCCCCTATGGCAGGTGCTGGGGATAAAAGGGAAGAGGTGGTCGAGTCCACACCAAAGCCCGGACGTGGAGTTTCCACGAGGGTGAGTGGGGGTTCGTTGTAGCCTAATAGTGCCGTTTCTGTGCAGATGAGGTAGATGACAGCGAAGAGAGTAAGTCCGTACAAAGCACTTCTGCGGTTCTTGGGATTGCGGAAAGCGTAGAAAGGCATCAGTCCAGGGTTGGCACGACGAGTTTACGAGTTTCATTAGCATCAGCATCTTTTGTGATCTCAATCTTTTCGGGGGGCAGTGCTTTTGCTGAGGTAGCTCATATGTCCATAAGGAGCAGCGCAACTTTTAAATCCTCCCTCGTTGCAACTTGCTGATAACTCAGATTCCATTCAAGAAAAGGGAATCCTGAAGCGGGTGAGGAGAGCAGTACCGTCGCCGAGAGGGACATGGTCCAACTTCCATCGATGGAATGTTGATCGGTTCCTCATGTGCCCTCCAGCCTGTCACATATTTATGGTATGAAGGAAATTACTCATTATAGTCATTATTCTGGGATATTTTGCTCGTCTGACTTCGTAAGCGGATCCACCGAACGACAGCTTCTGCCTACACACTGTCTTGCCACCCTATGCTTTAACAACCCAAAACTACAAGCGGGCAGCACGTAACAGCCTCGCACTTCGCAGCTAACTCGTGAAATGTCTACTGCGGACGAAACTCAATCCAATACTTACGGCTTCAAATCATCTTCTCCCCTTCTTTATGCGCTCAACTCACCACGCCGTCCACAACTTTTGAAATACAACTTCTTAGGACTGATACATGAAGCACTCAACGGAATGCCGTGACTGCGGAGCAGGCCACGCAGTGTACGCCCGCCCAACCTTGCACCAAAGTCAAAGCCTTAAGGCTTTTTGTATACCGAAGGCAACACAAGATCTGCCGACCAGGGTCATGATAAATAAACCCTCCTTCCCAGCTCCTTCTCTCATCCTCATCTCTATCAAATTTGAATCATGGGCTTTGGAAAAGGCAAAGCTGCATCCTCTCCCTCCAAAACGGTCGTCGTACCAAGCGCACCGCCTAGAGTTCCTTTCCTGCCCAGTCCAACCCTCGTCCCTGCTCTTCCTTCCTGGACTAATGACACCGCTACGTCGAGTTCAACTGCGACCACCCTAAGCACTAGCATCACCAACGGCATAGTCGAGGGCGTCGCCAACAGCAATGGTATCACCAACGGCAATGTCAACGGCGTCACCAATGGCGGTGGCAACGCTGATGAGGCGGTTGGCCTATCGAACCCACAAATGTCCCACAGCCGTCGTCGGATGTTGGACCTTGTCAACGGGTTACACAACACAGGGTGCATAATCTCTCCTCCTCCCATCAACCTATGTACCGCGACTAACTAATATATGTTCTCGCTTCACCAGTGTCCAAGTCGACATCGATCTCCCGCAAATAGCAGTCGTAGGTAACCAATCCGCCGGAAAATCTTCCCTCATCGAGTCCATCTCCGGTATAACCCTTCCGCGCGCTGTTGGTACCTGTACCCGCTGTCCTACCGAGTGCCGACTCTCTCACTCCACCAGCCCTTGGAAATGTGTCGTATCATTGAGAATCACGACAAACGCGGAAGGCCAGCCGCTGGGCCAACCGCGGAACGAACCCTTCGGACCGGTGATTTACGATAAGAGAGAGGTCGAGGCCAGGATCAGAAGAGCGCAGTTGGCGATTTTGAATCCAAGGAAGTCTGCCTCAAGTTTCTTGGAAGATAGCGCGCTAGATGAGGTTGTAGCGCTGGGTAGTGAAGGTGGTGGTTTGACATTTTCAACGAATTGTGTTTCGTTGGCGATTAGCGGACCTGATGTTGCGGATTTGTCATTTGTTGATTTGCCAGGTAAGCCATCTCCCGGGGGCTTGGTTAGAGAAGCAGTGCTGAATCATGGCTATGCTATATTAGGATTGATCGCAAGCGTCGGGCGCGGCGGGAACTCTGGCGATATCCAGCTGGTCGAAGGACTCGTGACGTCCTATATCAAGAAGGATAATTGTATCATCCTATTGACTGTAGCCTGCGAAAGTCAGTGTTACATCTACCCTCCAAAAACCTCAGAACTCACACGAACATCGTATTTGCAGCTGATTTTGAGAATCAGGGCGCACACCAGCTGGCCAAACGATATGACCCCGAAGGAAAACGCACAATCGGTTGGTCCTTTCCTTGGTCCGTCCGATTTTAGCCCTTGACTCGTTTTATGTGCAGGTGTGTTAACGAAACCCGACCGGATCCCGACCGGCGAAGAGCACTCCTGGCTCCAATTCATCCGGAACGAGGTAGAATCGCTCAAGAACAATTGGTTCTGCGTTAAACAGCCATCCTCGAGTGACCTCAAACAGACCGAATGGAGCTGGCAGAAAGCGAGAGCAAAGGAAGACGAATTTTTCACAAGTACGAGTCCCTGGAACGAGTTGGAGCCGGTATATGCGCGCTATTTGAGGACGCGGAACTTGCTGGAGAGGGTGAGCGCGGTGTTGTCAGATTTGATAGCCAAAAGGCGGGTACCTTGAAATTTGAAGTTGTAACCCAAGAATGGGTGAGCTGACAGACTTTTTTTTTACAACAGATTACCGGAGATTCAAAAGGAGATTGAGAAGATGATTGTGGAGACTCGAGAGCAGATTAATTCCCTTCCAAAACCGCCGCCGCAAAACGCGTTTGGCGAAGTTGCTAAGTTGATCAAGGACTTTAATGCGGAGTTGAAGAGGCATATCGATGGCACTCCGAGCAAAGATGGTATTATTCAACAAATTCGCGTTCCATGCGACAGGTTCCGGGGGATTATTCGCAGGACCGCACCCGAGTTTCGGCCGTTTAACAAACCGGGCGAGTTTTCGGTAACGAGGCGTACAAAGCCCAAGTTCTTGGAAAACGAGGAGGAAGATTTTTCGGGTGGAGGATGTGGCGAGGAAGAAGACATTGCGATTGAGGGTGACATCATTTATGTTGATGAGGTAGACCAGCGGATGCAAGAGTATGTCTTCTTCATTGAAGTATGCCAGATTACTTACCAGACCTGAAGCGCACGTGCCCGTGAATTGCCTGGACACTTCCCGTTCGTCGTACAGCGAGAGTACATCAAGGAGGCTCTGACGAAGTGGGAGGATCCTGCCATGGCCTTATGCGACAAGGTGTATGAGATCTTGACAGAACATATTGAGGATCTCGTTAACAAACACTTTGAAACATTTGGGCAAGGCATGCTGCAGCGCCAGATCGGGTGAATATTATATATTAAAGTCTTCAATCAACGACTGATGTCGGAAATACAGGCTCTTTATGCACCAGCACCTGGGTCGCTGCCGGGAGGCGGCAAAGGAAAAGGTTAAATGGCTGATGAAGATCCAGGATGACCCTTTCACGCTGAACAACCATTACCTGGCCGATTACAAGGAGAAGTTCCTGACGCATTATCGCCAGGTTCGCAAGGACTCCCAGCCCCGTCAAGGTCCTGGGCAACGTCGGAGTCCTTTTTCGAGCCCAGTCGCTAAATACACCATTAGAAGAGAGGCTGAGGAGGTCAGCGTGCAGTCATTTGGGCCTAAGGATAAGGCTCCAGATGCGACCGCAGAGGTTCTGAGCCTTCTAGCGCGGATTGGGTATGAGGGATTAACGAAAGAGGATCTGCCGAAGCTCCTTGGGCAAGATGCAATGGATCCAGCGTTGAATATCATGGCGACTGTTCGGGCATATTTCCAAGGTGCGCACTTTATAAGACGAGGAGATCATTTACGATTAACAAGCGCGTATAGTCGCATACAAGCGTTTCGTTGACAATGTTCCGATGGCCATCGACTACGAGTTAGTGCGAGGTGGAGAGCAGGACGTGTTCCAGCTGCTGTGGGGTAGGCTGGGCATGGATAAAGAGAATGCACATGAGATATGTGATGATTATGCGCAGGAGGCACCGCAGGTAGCTGGTCAACGAGAGGAGCTGCATAAGAAGCTGGAGAGACTGAGGGAGGCCGCTAATCATCTGATTTATAACTGATGACCGTTACCGTTTGTATTTGTACAGCTGCTGTATTCTTTTTGGAACACTATGAAATTCGATGCTCTCACACGGAATACGAGTACTGGGGGAGAGCGAACATCACTATGAGAGGCAGCCAGACCTAGACATAGAGTACGTGACAATGAATGCGGTTATCTGTTGTGGACAGCGATTCTTTGGCAATGTTCTGGAGACTGTGGGATGGGAGCTAGTGCGGGATGAGGAGGATTCTGCTGGGGCAGGGGACTGATGCATATGGTTTATAGGACATAGAGCCTGCTGTATAAAGCACATACTATAGGCTGTCCTAAATACATACATCCCATTGATTAGCAGTAAAATTCTACTGACTCTCAAAGTATGGTTGCCAATAGAATTCCACTGCCTCCCACCAGTTCTCAGAATATGTCACCAGTAGATTTCTACTGGTACTTGGGCATAACCACTAGTAGAATTCTACTAGTTACTAGAGGTTGACTACCAGTAAATTCCTACTAATACCTAGGTATGATCACTAGTAGAATTCTACTGATGCTCAAGTCTTACTATTAGTAGGATTCTACTGACTCTTAGCTAGGCCACAGTAGAATTCTCCTGGTGCCTAGCCATGACTCTCAATAGAAATCTACTGGTGCCTGGGCAAGACTATCAGTAGATTTATACTGGAGGCTAGGCAGGGCCATTGGTAGAATATCACTAGTGCCTCAGCATGACCCTCAGTAGGATTCTACTAGTGCCTAGGCATATTAAGCAAGCTAACTCTGGATGGGGGCAGATTGCAAGGAGATGGGGTCAGATGCATGTGGGCCAGGTAACAAGGCCTTGGCTTCAACTTATGTGTTGTACCCCTCTGATACTGTGACAGCCTCACTTGGCCAATCTATGAACTTGAGCAGACAGGAACAGATGGAGACAGGACAAGTCTGGACTAGGAAGCAGACTTGTAGCAGTGAGCAGAGAGGGGGGAGAAAGTCCTAAGTTGATATTCTGACTGCCAAATACAGTGGTGATAATCCTACTTATATACTAGCCATCTGTTAAGGACTAACTCTGGCATGAGGGTGGACCATGAGTAGATGGAGCCAGACATTTGCAGACTAAGAGTAATGAGGCCTTGGCTTCAACTTATATGTTGCACCCCTCTGGTACTGTGAATGGCCTCACTTGACCAACTACAGACTTGAGTGGATGAACAGACAGAGCTCAGACAGGGACAGGACAAGTCTGGACTGTAAGGTGGACTTGTAGCAGACAGGTAGGA
>JAEUWL010000343.1:0-55836 GCA_018524415.1 Podaxis rugospora
CTTGTAACTAGGGCTTGAAAGCTTAACAGATGAGAATTGGGGTCCATAACATCAAGTTGTGGTAGTTTATGTCCCTTTGGTAGTGATTTCTGTAGATAGCTTCAAGACTGGCTTGTTTCTAGGGTCCATGTGAAACTCACAGCCCATGGGATCCCAGTTGGGAACAGCTGGAACCAGCGTTGGTCTGGTTTCACTTGTATGTTTTTCTTTTGGCATCATTTAATTGCATACCATCTCCTGATGAGAAAATCATGTTGATGAAGATATGATCTTGCAATTATCTCATCATCACCAGTAAGTAAATCCATTACAATATAGTGGTCATCTGAGATTTGGTACATACAGAATCAGCCCAATCCTTCAACCTTTTTGTGTCTCCAGGATAGGGTGCCATAGCTTCAAGCATATACTCAGCTTGTTCAGCTAGTGGGTCCACAAGTCTATTAGGTGCATGGTAATTCTCTTCTTCGAAGGCATTCACTACTGCCCTTTCCCATCATTCCTGTAGTTCCATTTCCTCAGTGAATGTAACTTCAGGTTCAGTACCATTGTCATTGAAGCTTTCAGGTAAGCAATTTGACAATTCAATAAAATGGCACTCAATGTCATTCTCAGTATTCTCATCTCCATTGTCATTTGCATCCTCTTGCTTCAAGAACTTATCTTTCTGGGCCACAGCTACTTCAATGTTGAAGCTGTGGGCTTCCAGAGGTTTACCCTTGTTGCCTGAGGTCACTGTTTGACTTTTGGGACAGTTTTGAGCAATGTGTCCTTTCTCCTTATACTTGTAGCATTGTCCCTGTGCTGCAAGTTCCTCTTTCTCCTTTTTGGAGAGCTCAACAAATCCCTTCTTTGGCTTAGATTTATTAGATTTGTTTTTGTCCTTAGGTTTATTGCTAAGTTCCTTCTTGTCCAACTGGTTGGGTGGATTCCCTTTCTTCAACTCAGTGTTTTTTGTGGGTTGACTGTTTTCAGGGTTCCATCGCCCTCCAATTTCAATCTGATCAACTATTTCATGCTGTTCAGCAACTCGGATGACATCTTTCCACCTTGCAGTTTGTGGATCTAAGTTTTCGAGCCATAAAGCCTTTTGTAGTTTAGGCTGTAACCCATTCCATAATTTGTCAGCTTGCTCATGGAAGCTTGATCCACCAACTGTATGGAAGAGAAACATGAGTTCTGCAGCCTATTCTTGGACCTGTAAGTCCCCTTGTCAAAATGAGTCAAGTTTTGTCCTCTGTTTCAGATAAAAATCAGGTGGGAAACAATAGTTAAATAGCTTCCGAAAGAAGTGGCTTAGACTCCATTTCTGAACACGTTGCATTTTCACAGAAGCAATAGAGGTATAGAAATTGTATGCTTTTCCAGTGAGAAAATTGGCAATCTTTGGGATTCAGTCTCTTTTTCTCAACCCTGATTCACAACAGAATCATCGGGCTTGTTCTGAAAACCTGTAGAACTTCACCGGTAGGTTCCCCATTATATTTATCAGGTGGGGTTGGTGCTAATGGTTTGTACCTTGGTTTCGGGTGTCATCTCTTATGGTCTCAGTCACTATGATCTGAATCCTCTTCACTGCTATCAGTCTCAGAATTCTCAGAGTCAGACTCCTTTTCTGAGTCACTATTGGTCTCATTGTCTTTGTCAGAGCTGTCAGAGCTGTCGGAGCTGTTAGAGCTGTCAGAGCTATCTGACCCATCAGGATCATCCAGCTCCTTACTCTTTTTAGATTTCTTTCGTGACCCAAGTGCCTGGGCTAGATAGCTATCAGGGTCTACTTGATCACTTGCTCGGACAGCACTCTTGTTGCTCATGGTAGACTTTCTGGTCTTCTCTGGCTTGGTTTTCAGCTTCTTAGTACTTGATTTCTTACTGGTAATGAGGTCTTCAAATTCCTCAGATGAGGGAGTCATAAAACAATGCTCATTGTTCTGGATATGCTCTTTGCAGGATCTTTTGGATAGGCTCTCCTTCTCAGAACCATCCTGTTCCTCATCCTCTGGGCATGAGAACCTTACTTTACTAAAATCGTTTAGTCGTTCTCGTTGAGCCCTGAGATCCAATTCCTCATCTGGAATGCCCAATGATCCCCAATTTCTGGGATCCATTCCTTTTCCCTTCATTGGTTTCTCATCGTGAGGAGGGTCCTCATCGTCTTGTGATTCCAATGGTCCAAATCGGGCTTCTAACATTTTCTGTATTCTATCCAAGTTGTTCCTCGTTTGTTGGACAGCTTGCCAGGCCTGAAATACAAGCTCCTCCGACTCACTCATAGCTCTAATACTACTGTTACGATTACCACTATTGTAACTAGTACTTTCCAATTCTGGATTCCAGGACTGCCTTCCGGCACGTCGTCCTGACTTGCCCTGTTCCCTATGCTCACCATCAGCAGGTCCGGCACCCTCAGGCACACCTCTGACATCGTCGCAAGCATGGAACTCCAGGTTACTTGAATCATCATCAACACTCTCGTCCTCGGTGTTGAGATGAGGGGGTTGCTCGTGAGCTGACTCTGCCCCCTTTCTGCTACTGCTGTTCATAGAGGAACTATTAGTAGTACCCACAGTGGAGGATGACTCACCTCCACTTTGTAATGTCACTGAAGAACTTCGAGTATTAACCATGTCGATATCGAGGTCTTGGCTTCAGTTGACTTGGGTGATCAGTCCAAGGGGTTCCAGAAGTGACGACGGCAGCGACGTTCACGATAGCGCAAGCAAGTAAGAGTGAAGTAGTGGTAGTAGTCGCACAAAGAGTGAGAAGTTTCAAATGTTAAAAATATGTGACGAGGCGTCACTAGAGGTGAATGGTTCTCGGCACACGTAGAAATAACAAGTCAAGAAACTCTGTTCTTCGTACTACTACTACTCGGTCTTATATACCTTTCTACCTACTAGATTATTTAATAGTTTCTCAAACATACGCGAAAAGGAAACTGATATAAATGGCACAATATTCGAGATAAGATAATATACGTTTGTTGATATCAAGCCACGGTCACTTCGCTTCCCTACATTAGCCTACTCGATGATTTACTTTATCAGTGCGCATTGGCTCTTCAGCCTGCTCACGTTGGATGAAGTCTGATTTTGCACGTTATTCCTGTTCTCGCTACTGAGACTGAGCGACCACACATGAATTATCAGGTTTCATGAAAAATACTACTTAAAACTTGCGTATTATCTACAACGACTACAAATACTACCGCAAGCATGGAATCGTGGAAGAAAAGACAAAGGATACGGTGCCCGGAACTCTTCCACTCATTGCTCCTCATCATCACTCTCCGTATCCTCATCACTATCGCTCTCCTCTCCCTCTGCCACCTCAATTGGGTCAAGCTCGATATCGTGGTCAGCACCAACATACGAGTCACACACAACATAGCGTCGAGGACGGTGTGTACCCTTGGGCAACGTAAACTCGAGCTCGATGACGAGGCTCAGGTTGAGCACCAAGACATCCATCTCATCCTCTGTCGAGTGCATTTGGCTTCCTGTTCCTGTCAGTACAATAAAAACACTTACCAATGGCGATACACTTCGAGTTGACCAAATCACTGAGCGTGTTCTCCACCTGTTCTGACAGGTGGTCTATTAGGTGCTGATAGCTGACATTGTGCAAATTATGGTAGTTGGGATTTTGAGTCATGCGGCGATATAAGTATGTCCATGTCAGAATACCCTACGGTGCAAGCTCATCAACTAAATCGATCCACGAACACAAGGAATGAAGCTTACCCATGACATCCTGCAGTCACAGACCTAATCCGTCTATCATCGAGGATAATGCACTGTGTCTTTGTGCAAGCGCCGTGGATATGTGCACTTGCAATAGATGCCGATAAAATGCCGTGAATGTGCGTGTACTATGAACAAGAACGCGCGAACTATCTATATCAGTCAAGCCTGTGGAATAGAAATAGAGACTTCATAATATTGAGCATGGCGAGTGAGACCAGTCCCGAGACGAATGTTTTTAGGAGGGTTGGCCGCATTTATCCACAAATTTTCTTTCACGAAGTGTATTATACTACACGACACGTGCGATATACTGATTCTCTTTGCAGGTAACAAGAATTCACCCACAAGGCAAGCATGGAGGCTAAGGACACGGAGTAACAATAACGAAACCAGTGGCAATTTACAACTAAAAGCTCGGGTGCGCTACAATGGTGGAGTATCTGCAAAGCAAGTTGCCAGAAATTGGGCGGGATATCTCTCGACTTGCATAATCTCCGAATCCTGTGCGAGCTTCCTGATTTTCGCAATTTCTTCATCACTAAGCTTGATATTGATTGCGCCAAGGTTCTCTTTGAGATACTAACAAGGGCATATGTTCGTCAATTCTTCATGATTATGGCAGAATATGAGGAGTGCGTACCTTGATTTTCTTCGTTCCTGGTATGGGGATGACGTCTTTGCCTTGGGCGAGAACCCAAGCGAGAGTGACTTGACCAACTGTCGCATTGTGCTTCTTTGCAATCTCTGCCAGTCTGTCCGTAATCTGCAGGATTTTCGGGAAATTCTCCTTGCTGAACCTATACACCAAAGATTAGTATTGCGGGTATGGCGTTAAACACCTTGCACGAACCGTGGAACCATCTTTCTAAAGTCACCCTCCTCAAAGTCATCCGGAGACTTATATTGACCGGTAAGTAAACCGCGTCCAAGTGGGGAGTAAGCAATAACTGCAATCCCAAGTTCTCTACAAGTCTTCAAGAGCCCAATCTTCTCGTCCTCGATGTCCAGTGTGAACGGAGAGTACTCCACCTGAACAGTGGAAATGGGATGGACAGCATGGGCCCTGCGCAGGGTAGCAGACGAAACCTCGGATAGACCGAGATAGCGGATCTTACCCTCCCTGTGATTACATGAGCCATGTAGCATATCTCGCAAGGCACAGGCAATACTTACTTGACCAGTTCTGCCATCGCTCCCACAGTTTTCTATTGACAATTAATTTCAGCCCACCACGGGTGATCTGGGGATTGCTTACTTCAATGGGAACCTTCGGATCCGGGTGCTAATTCCAAGTAAGAAAAGTTTCACGAAATAATCTGCACAGGAAGGGAAAAGACGAACATGTAGGTAGTAGAGGTCGATTTGGTCTATTCCCAATCGCCTCAGTGACTTTGCGCAGGCTGATTTCACATATTCCGGAGTGCCATTGACTCCCCTACGACCCTCGGAGGTAACGAGACCGAACTTGGTTGCGAGGAAAATCTTATCGCGATTTCCAGTGCGTTTGAACCTAAAAAACGAATGGATTAGAACGATCTCTGAGCATTAAGTACGATATATGCATACCATTTTCCGACAAGATCTTCTGAATCGCCATAAACGTCTGCCGAATCCCAGAAGGTCCACCCGTCCTCAAGCGCAGTGTCTAAAAACTGAAGCCATCCATCAGTGCCTGGGTCAATTTCCGCACGACTAATGGTCATGACTACGGACCTCGAAGCGCTCCTCGTCGCTCCCGACCTGGCCATACCAGGCGGACAGACCCATCAGGCCAAGACCCAGCTCGGGCACTTGGTCGTTTCCGATTTTTCTAGTAGGGATAGAAGGCATAGCTGAATACTGGCTGAAATTCACTGTGCTCGTGCATTAGCAGCGCAGAAAGAAAGACCAGACCATTAGAGACATACCTGTTTAGATTGCTTGAGGAGCACTCAGCGACTCTGATCGGTTAGAGATGAATCAATTGCCGGGTTCACGCGCCTGCGACCCTAATCGCTTGCCGAGGTAAAGCGACTCGAGGGCTTTTATGTGCCAGGCTCTCGCATTAGCAATCAGATTCACAGGCGGACCATGTGATCGGTCGGAGACGTATCAACTGCCGGGTTCACGCGTCCACACGGCCTGCGATCCCCGCCGAGGTAAAGCGACTCGAGGGCTTATACCGGTATGTGCTCTTCGTTTCATTGGTAATCTCATGTAGCACAGGCTGGAACCAGGACCCCGAAAATACGGGGGGGTGAACCCTGATTTGAGTTTGAAGATTTTATCCGCACGAAACTTTGAGATTTTTATGCGGAAAAAATCAGGGTTCCCCTGCCGCCCATGTGTCATCCGGATTTTGCAACAGGGTCCGGGCACTTAGGGCCAAGTGCTGATTTTTCGCTTTCAGGCAGCGTACAAACCACACGTTTTTTTGGCCTGAAAGCAAATCAGAATGATTTTGTAGATAAAATAAGGTGAGAGTGGTGTTCCAGTTCTTCAACTGCTGATGAAGCTCTTTTACTATAGTCTAAGCATGAACTTACTCTGAAGGTCTTCGAAGGCAATCGTAAGAAACCCTGTGAGTAGTGGCTTCGATGGGAGTGGATTTCAAAACAGTAAATAATGCCCATAAGTAGGACAAAATGGAATCTGCACTGTCTGTAACCAGCAGCTAGCAGTTACGTTTTAGAACCGAGGGCCAACATTCGGATCCGGGTCCTGCCCACCGTGACCGGTGCCCGCCCACACAGGAAATCTTGTCCGCATTTAACAGGGTACCCTCCGGAGACCAAGATCTTATCTGGAACTCAAAGGAGGGTTTCAACCCAAAGTTCCGCAATTAATATCCGAAAATGTGCGGAGGGCTTCCGAGAAATCTTCATATTTCTATCCGAGTTTGATGAGTGATAACCCCCCACCCCCCAATTTTCGGGGGTCCTGCGTCATCCTAATCCACAAAGGCCATGTGCTTTTGTTTCTGGATCACATCTGTCTCGGTAACTGGAGTATTGGTTGGTATTGTCTGGCTGAATAATAAACTGACAATGCTCTTACAAAGCATACACTTCCCTGCCACTCGATTACGACACGAATAACCATGATGCCGTCTAACTGTATCGTGCATATTGGATTCGTGATCATGCCAGGATATAAAGCTTCAGGATAGGTTCCCTCCCACATCTCAACATCGTTGCACACAATGCCTGAACAAATTACACTCTACTCTGCCAAGGTATGTTTGAGCACACTTGACCTGCTTTCGGGGAGACGGATAACCGAGAATCATCATAGATCTGCCCCTGGGCACACAGGGTACGGCCACCCATCTGCGAGGTACATCAGACATAGCTGATCACGCGAACAGGTTGAGATCGCTCTCAAGGAATCCGGATTACCGTACGAACGGTACGAGATCGATCTCCAAAACAAACCGGAGTGGTATGCCCCGAAGGTCAATGCTGCGAACAAGGTGGGATCTTCCGTTGGCCCCTAACAGGACAAAGTATTAAAGTCCCACACTAGGTCCCAGCTATCGCATACGGTGGTCCAAAGGTTTCTCCAGACGACCCTTCCCCAGAATCTCAGAAAATCGCAGAGTCGTATGTCCTCCTGGAATTCATCGCCGACCTCACCGGTTCGCTCCTTCCCAAAGACCCCGTTGGCCGGGCGAAGGCTCGTTTCTTCATAGAAACCGTCTCCTCCAAACTCCCCCCTGCGTTGCAAGGTGCTGTAGCCCGCGGGGAAAGCACAGACAATATTTTGACGGCTATTGAGGTCCTTCAGGAACTTCTCCCGGCTGAAGGTTATGCAGTGGGAGAGTGGTCTATTGCTGATGCTGCAGTGACCCCGTTTTTGGCAAGAGCTGAAGTCACCCTCAAGAATGACGTAGGGGCTTATGATGAAGGAACGGGAAAGAAGGTGTACGATATCCTGCAGACTGATCCCAAGTTTGCAAGGTTCCGTAAATATTTGGCGGATGTTAAGGCGCGGAAGAGCTTCCAGGAAACTTTTGATGCTGTAAGTCGGTAGAGCTGGATGTTCCTCTGATGATGTCATCTGATACCCTTTTGTTAGGAACACCTGTTAGCAAATCACAAAGACCGGTATTCAGAACTTCGAGCCAAACGCTTGGAGGCAAAGGCGTAAATAAGGGGATGTGCTTGGAAGGAAACATTTGTAAATTATGTTGAAGTGATTGTCAGTGGTTTCCTCAGTATGCATGTTACATCCTCCATGGGATGTTCCCAGATTCAGTATATCGCTCAAGTCTTGTAAATATACCGCGTTGCAGAGATTTTTCCATTATAAGACTCATTGTCCAGCTGAGCCAAGCCAAGGTAGGCTCAAGACCCTTGTTGTTGAATGGCTCGGACTAACCGTGACCTGATATTCATATACGAGGGTTCTTACAATTAAAAAGAGAACAGAAGGTAGTTAGACCTAAATGAGATGAAAAATGTAAAGAGTGGTAAGGAACCATACGAGTACTACCGGGGCTGGGGACAATAAACCAATTAAAGAGATCATAAGGACGGAGGACAGAGCTACTTACAGCGGTTTCACAAAAGTTTGTACCCCATGAAGGATTGCGAAAAATCGTCGAACTAGAGAAAATTCGTACCACCCCACACACTCTGTACACCTTCGACTGTGCTTCTCCTATTCATGGTGTATAGTCATACCAGCTTGGCCCTCAGAGAGTGTGCCTTGCAAGTGTTGGATAAGGACATAGCAGCCAAGGAGGTGACCTATCTCCACGTCTAGCATTGCGTGCTGGCATGACAACTAGAAGAATCATGGCAATGTTGCGCTACCAAAGCACCTACAGCAAGGCCACCCTCACCTACTGAAACTTTGTGATTTGGTAAAACTGCGCCAACTCATTGAGGATGAACCCACATCCCATCGCGAGACTGGCTTGCCTTCTGCCTTGACCAGTCTATCTCAATCTCAGCATTCCATGAACTCAAACGGCTTGGGATTCCCTTGGGATTCCACACAAGAAACTGACACGAGCAGCAGCCAAGCATGACTACAGTAAAGCATTCTCCCTGCACTCTCTTTTGATGGATGCTTTGTTAGCGGGTGTCTTCAATTCATTATGCGTATTTGAAAGCAAAAGAGTGGAAGACGTAAAGAATGTGCGAAATGAATGACTAAACATTTCCGTTCACCCATACTTGCGGAAGGGCGTGCTGGAATCCATAGTTTCAGGATGCGAGGTTTAGTGTCTCCCAGGGCAAGCTCAGACACCGTGAGGTGTTAACACATATGTTCACGCACCTAGAGAACCATCTACAACGTCGTCTCCACTGCCCAGTGAGTGATTGGGCTCCTCATTCACGTTATTCGTTTCTCCTGGACCCCGAGACCATGACAAGCAGTGTTATCGCGATTTTCGCCTTGGAGCCCAAACTAGCGAAAAAACGGCAAGTCAAGGTTGTCAGACAGCAAATCCAGATCGCTTCGCATCGTTTCCAGCAGGTTAACTGAAGGTGAGCACGTTGGAAGAGGCACAACTAATTTCTTCTATTTTTCCTATATACGACGATTTTTTACAATGCTACATCATGTGGCGCAAATTTTTGTGAAGCCACTGTGGAGGGGATGGCGCAATATTGGAGTTCTGTGACAGAGCCACAACTTAGCGAGTATTTCCTAAGTTAGCGAAGAAAGGCTGAGGGGAAATGACTGGGCAAGGAGCCTGAACCCAGTTCCGGGTTGCTTGGTTGTCTTGCGAGTAGGGATTCCGTTGCTCCAGATTCGAACAGGTGGATACCGAGAACGTGCCGAGCAACACCATCCTCCACAGAGCTCATGTCTTGTTGTTCCAAGGAGTGGGGTATTAGCCGGTATTGGTTTGGCTGAATAATAATAAATTGGTAAGGCTTCTTACCAAGCACGCGCTTTCGAAACTATTCTTGCATAGCTTGGTCCTACAAGTCTATTACAACATGAACCACCATGATGTCGTCTAACCGTATGATATTTATTGGATTTGTAATCATGCCAGTATATATAGCTTCAGGATAGGTTCCCCTCCCACAACTTAACATCGTTGCGCACATGCCTGAACAAATTACACTCTACACTGCGAAGGTATGGTTGAGCACACTTGACCTGCTTTTGGGGAGACGGATAACCGAGAATCATCATAGATCTGCCCCTGGGCACACAGGGTACGGCCACCCATCTGCGAGGTACATCAGACATAGCTGATCACGCGAACAGGTTGAGATCGCTCTCAAGGAATCTGGATTACCGTACGAACGATACGAGATTGATCTCCAAAACAAACCGGAGTGGTATGCCCCAAAGGTAAATCCTGCGAGCAAGGTAGGAACTTCCGTTGGCCCCTAACAGGATGAGGTATTAAAGTCCCACACTAGGTCCCAGCTATCGCATACGGTGGTCCAAAGGTTTCTCCAGACGACCCTTCCCCAGAATCTCAGAAAATCGCAGAGTCGTATGTCCTCCTGGAATTCATCGCCGACCTCACCGGTTCGCTCCTTCCCAAAGACCCCGTTGGCCGGGCGAAGGCTCGTTTCTTCATAGAAACCGTCTCCTCCAAACTCCCCCCTGCGTTGCAAGGTGCTGTAGCCCGCGGGGAAAGCACAGACAATATTTTGACGGCTATTGAGGTCCTTCAGGAACTTCTCCCGGCTGAAGGTTATGCAGTGGGAGAGTGGTCTATTGCTGATGCTGCAGTGACCCCGTTTTTGGCAAGAGCTGAAGTCACCCTCAAGAATGACGTAGGGGCTTATGATGAAGGAACGGGAAAGAAGGTGTACGATATCCTGCAGACTGATCCCAAGTTTGCAAGGTTCCGCAAATATTTGGCGGATGTTAAGGCTCGAAAGAGCTTCCAAGAGACTTTTGATGCTGTAAGTCAGGATGTTCATGTGATGATGTCATCTGACGCCATTTTTTTATCAGGGCTATGTCTTAGAATATTACAAGAAACGGGTTACAGGGCTTCGAACCAAACGTCCCGAGGCTAAGGCGTGAATACGGAGGGCTTAGGGGGTATATTCTTCGGGGTCCTGGTTGCTGTTGTGTCCTTGGTAGTCTGTAGAATATTCTGTTGAAATGAGTGTGAATGGTTTCCTCAGAGTGCATGTTACATCTTCCTTGGGATGTTCCCGGGATCAGTCTATTGCCCAAGTCTTGTAAGCGTACCGCGTTGCAGAGATTTTTCCTTTGTTAAAACTTGTTGCTCAAGACCCTTTTTTGTTGAGCGGCTGTAGACGATTCCGTCAATGGTATCCGGTGCGTGCTGGTAATGTCTAGTACTAAACGGCGAGGCCTGACCGCCTCGAGGGTGGCAACGGTTCCCTGTTGCTGGGTAATAGCCAAGAGTATACCCGCAGCGTGGAATTGTTGACGCGTTGACGGTTGAGACCAACAATTAAGATGTTGCTTAGTCATCACAAAACGGGCTATCAGAACCAGTCCACAACCCTGCATTCTCAATATCGAGCACTATAAGATGGGACGATGTGAATCCATTCACTCGCCCATCCCAACTCCTGCTCCTCTCCTTCTTTTTCTTATATTTATTCCTCTTTTTTTTATTTTAGTGCACGCACCTGGTCGTGTACTTGGACTGAACTGTTTAGAAAATGACATTCTTTATTTTTGATCTCCGTTCCTTTATCCTAGTGGCTGCTGTTTCTGCTCTGGTCCAGGCAGCGCCATGGCCTGTGCATGTTAAGCATACAACACATAATACCCGACTTTATGCGCGCGGGCTTACGTTGGAAACATATCATCCGAAATCTACGTTTAAAGTAAGTCATGAGTGCAGTCGCATTTCTGTGGAGGTCGTTCTGAGGAATGGTATTTACAGACGTACCGCCCAGATGCTAAATCCTCTTCAGGGGCTTCTTCGTTTGCATATGCAGAAACTATAGATTCGAGTTGGCGTCTGAATGATTCGGCGGTGTCGTTCGTTAGCTCTGAGCTTGGGATCGACTTGAGTAATATCGGCTATCGTAAAGGGTGGTCAGGTACGAACGGCAAATTCGCCTATATGGGACAATATATCGTGCGTTGTAGTTTGGTTGTTCACCGTTGCGCTGCTGAACTGGGTCCGCCAGGATGGTATCCCTGTTGCCAATGCCGCTGCGAATGTGGTGTATAGTAACACCTCGCAAGTCGTTTCATTTGGCTCCTCTTTCGTCGACACTAAAGGAGGTGAGCCTGTTTATTGTTACATAGAGTGGTTTTCGGTCTAATGAAATACTCTTGTATGTAGCGACTATCGCCCCGTCCATCCCAACGGTTAAATGGCGGGACACTTTACCCGCGATTGAGGATCTGCTCAATGGAACACATAATGGAGTCCCACCAAGTGTCGAGTACCTCGCTAAGGAAGATGGCTCTCTGGCTCTTACTTATGTGATGCAGATTCAGAATCCGGACTCGGATCTTTGGGTTGAGGCTTTTGTTTGTGCTCACTCTGGTGACTTGCTCTCTGTCACGGATTTCACGGCTCACGCCACGGTATGTCCATTATCCACTGAGTTCCGATTTTAAGGATATTCGACTGACACTACGGATGTGGTAGTACAATGTTGTGCCCTTCCATAAGCAAAATTTCCTTGATGGTCGAGAAGTTATCGTAGATCCTGAAGATTTTAAAGCATCCCCTAGTGGGTGGGTTTTCGAAAGTGGCGCAGGAATCATCCGGTAAGTTTTGGTTCTTCCTTGTGCGTTGCGCTATATCCTAATCAGCTACCTCATGCGCTCAAGTGGCAACAACGTTCTTGTTGTTGCTAATGGCAGTTCCACCGTCGACTCGAGGCCGTTCGAAGTCCAGCCTAACGCCAATGGAACCTTTGACAATCCATATGATATTGCTTCGCCCCTGGATTCTCGTAATCTTGGTGCAACGGCTACCAATACGTTTTATGTCATGAACACCATGCATGACCTTGCGTATCGATATGGTTTTCAGGAGGAACAAGGGAATTTCCAGATTGATTACTTTGGCAAGATTCGTGCCGGTGGTAATCCCGTGCTGGTTTCGATCCGCGACTTTACGGGAATTAACAATGCGAATTTTGCAACCCCTCCCATGTAAGTGGTGCTTCTGCTGTATTGGAATGGTCACGGCTGGCTCATTGGTGACGTAGTGGCCAGA
This sequence comes from Podaxis rugospora, assembly GCA_018524415.1. Classification (NCBI taxonomy): domain Eukaryota; kingdom Fungi; phylum Basidiomycota; class Agaricomycetes; order Agaricales; family Agaricaceae; genus Podaxis; species Podaxis rugospora. Next base: position 12,874 of record JAEUWL010000343.1, read on the forward strand.
CACCTATCGCACGCTTCTTTTTCTTCCAGTCGAACGGGGTAGGAGATGATTCTTATCATTCGGATTCGATGGTCTAATTCTTTTTCTCCCCAGGATACACGGGATTCCGCCATGGCGAATGATATACTGATACATGAGTATACTCACGGAATCACCAACCGTATGATTGGTGGCGGCACTTCTCGTTGCTTGCAGACCACAGAGTCTGGAGGCATGGGTGAGGGTTATAGTGATATGATGGCTGCTTGGGTTGCGCAGACCTCGGCTGAGGTCCCTGACTTTAGAGTCGGCAATTATGTTAGCTCGGGCGGTATCCGTTCGCATCCTTATTCGACTGATGAGTGGGTATATGTTCGTTTTATTCTGTTGTTTTTTTTTTAAATTGTGGTTTTGTAGGAGCGTGAACCCACTGAAGTATTCTGATGTCGCCAAAAGTGGTGAAAGTCATGGTATGTATTTCCATATTGTAGGTATTTGAATCCGGGATCTGACTCCATTCTGTGGTAGCTATTGGAGAGGTTTGGGCAAATACATTGTATAACGTTTACGCTGAGCTCGTAAAGGAGCGCGGGTTTGCGCCCAACGCCCTGGTTGAACCTGACGGGCTCGAAGGGAACGTTGTTTTCATGCGCATCGTGATGGATAGCTTGTTGCTTCAGCCCTGTAATCCTTCCAGTGCGTTCCAAGTCTGATGACCTTTTTGGTGTAGTCCCTAACCCTGACATCATGCACCATGATCTCTGCAGTGATTCAAGCCAGAGACGCGATGCTGATGGCTGATTCTATGCGGTATAATGGTGCGAATGAGTGCACGATTTGGAGAGCTTTCGCTGGGAAAGGAATGGGTGTTGATGCTGGTCCACTCTTTACGGACGGGTTTTCTGTTCCTCCTGAATGCAAGGTATAATACATGTGTTAACCATAGAGCACGCATTTGTACATTTAACAGTAGCAAGGCAATAATGTATACTAGTGTGTCTGCTAGAACAGTCTGGAAGATGTTGATGTTGTTATCTTATCTGATGGGAGCAACTGGAAAGGAAAGGGGGGGGGGGTGGGAAAGCTAGAGACTTTGTCTCTGGGCAAGGATTGGACCAATTCGATTGGTTGGAATGTCGGAGCTGCAGCCTATCATTCCAGCACGGGACGAAAGCAATCCTGGAGGCTTAGTCGTTGCGACTCCTCCTGATCCTATCGAGGCTCCTCCAATCACAGAGCAGGAGGTCGGGGAGTATCGAGAACAGGACAGATTCCTTCCTGTACGTCCTTTTTCTCTTCTGCCTCTCTGTCTCTGGGCGCTAACACTCAGCCTCTCCTCGGGATGGTCTTCTGGTCAATTTCGTAATAGATTGCCAATGTTTCTCGCATCATGAAGGCCGCTGTTCCCCCCACCGCCAAGATCGCGAAGGACGCGAAGGAATGTGTCCAGGAGTGCGTGTCCGAGTTTATCTCCTTCATAACGTCGGAGGCGGCGGAGAAGTGTCAGTTGGAAAAGCGGAAGACGATAGGAGGGGAGGACATTCTGTATGCCATGGGGACGCTCGGCTTTGAAAACTATGCGGAGACCCTCAAAATTCATCTGGCTAAGCTTCGACAGGTGTGTTGTTTTCCCTGAGTGCATTGGGGTTGCACTTACTGACAGTAGTTTCTTCCCGTAGTACCAGAATGGTGGAAACTCCTCGAATGTTGCTGGGTCGAGTAGGGAGCAGAATGACTCGAGAGAAGATGAATAGTTTGGGTTCGACGTGAACGCGGAATCTCTGGTATTCTCAAGGTACACTCCTGGGTTTCACTGCTGCTGTTGTACCCTTTGTATACTCACTGGTGTTCACTCATTGTCAGTGTATCTCTATGTATCTTACTATCATAATACTTCCCTCTTTGCTGTCCCCTTGCTGAAGCGCCTTGCGTTTCGTTTTGCCGTGGAATCTGCTTATCGGCACCTGACGCGGAGAAATTCCTAACGCGTGTTTGTGGTCTGTGGGAGTCTTTCTTATCATGCAGCGTTTACAGCATGCCTGTGGGATTCGAACCAACAGGGTATCCTTTTTCAAACGTGGATTTGCATTGCCAAGATATTTCATGTTCGGCATCTCATTATGTATAAGATAATTGGTTCTCGGGAACACTGTTCCCTTGGAGGACTAGAATCAACGTGGTTTGTGTATTTGAATCTAACCCGCCCACTACCCCTCTTATGAGTTTAGGGTGATGAAGGGTTATCAATGGGGTTATGGAGTTAATGGCGCTTGCAGTCGTTTAGTAGCGGTGAGACACAAATAAGCCATAATCATTCTTGTCCTCTCCCATCATCTTCATCAATTCTTTTACTCCTTGTCGGCAACAGCCACCTACATACGACCATAATGGACGACGAGACAGCAGAAATTGAGCTTGTACGTTCGCTTCAGCGCCAGAAGAACTCGTAATGAACCCAAAGCGTAGCTCGAGCAGAACCTCAACAAGACGCGCCAGATATCGAAGAGAATGATATGTATAAACAACTTTCCTTCACCTTTAACTTCCCATTCACCTCATTAGCTATACTCGACAGCTTTGATACGCGACTAGCCAAGCTCGAAAAGTCCATTCTACCCCTGTATACTGCTGCGCAGATCCTGAACCGCCGGTCGCATAGTGAGTGTTGGGTGCATATATGCGCTTTGCAACCGCTCTGATCTTCGTAAAGACATCGACCTGGCCCTATCCAAGATTGATGAAATGGCGAGTACGCAGGAGGACCTTGCGGCAGAGGAGGCCCTGATCCTTCGAGGGTGTGTATGCTTGCTTGCTTATGTGCCACGAACAGCCGCTAACCATTTTCCTAGGCCTCAGCCAAATAATCTGAAGGCATATAGGGAGGCACTGGAACGGTTGAATGCCAACATTGCGTTCAAGTCGCCTGACCGCGACCTCGCTGAGACTGTATGCTCCGTCGTTCTCTCCTGCATAGAAATTCTGATCTTGTCATGTACAGGCTCGCCTCGTTGAGACAGGAGCGAAGAAGCTTACGCAGCTCTACACCACAGTCGTCGCTGAAGGCTCTTCTGGTGCCACGCCCAAAACTCCTGGAACCGCCCTCGTATCCACCAGCTTCCCTTCCTCTCTGCTATCGAATTTGTCCCCTCTCGTTTCCTTCCTTCGAACCCTCCCTCTACCATCTACTCATCCTTCACACCCGGCCGCCCCCGTCATCATGACGACTTTGAAAGAAGCTCAGAAGGGATATGCAGATATGCGGGGCAACTGGAGTGTCAAATGCCTTGAGGGTCAAGGGAAGAGGCTTGTAACTCGTGCAGATACCATTGACCCTATTACCACTGGAACGGAGTTTGGACAATGGGTAGAAACACTACTGGCGGTGGCTGAGGTAAGTCGCCTTGCCCATATCTGACCCTTACTAATGAGTTTCTAGGATGAGTACAAACTCCTGAAGGAGTTGTCACCTTTGACGAACCCAGCCCTTGTGGCATCGGCTTATGGCACTCTCTTGAACCCAATACTGAAGCTTTTCAACACCGTCCTCGGGCAGATGACGACCCTCATCAAAAAGTCGTTACAGAAATACAACTTCCTCGCTCTCTCAGCATATGACGCTCTTCTCCAACAGCAACCAGCATGGGAGGAGGTTTTGTCCTGGCGAGGTTCCGAATATATCGACGACAAGAACGAAATGAAAGATGGGTTACAGTCATTGCGGCAGGTCTGCCTTCGGAGCTTCCCCGAATTCCTCGTGGATCTCAAACTTGGTGCCAACAATCGCGATTCCGAAACTAGTGTCAAGCTAGTTGATTTAACTATTGATGTGAGCTACCCGCGTCCGACAGACTGCAATTACGCTCATTCGACTTTGTAGACCGTCAAGTACCTGGAGCGAATCCCACAAGTGCAAGCCGCAGTTTCTTCAGCTTTATTGGCTCTTGGAGATGGAAATTGGAAAATGGGTGAAGGGGTACAGGTTGGGAAGAGCTCGAAGGGTGGAGAAGTAGACGAAGCTGTCATCTTGGAACACTTCCTATGTGAGCTAATTTTGAACTTTGTTTCAACCGCTTCTGAATTGTGTTCACAGATGATGTTGTAACGAATGCTATCAATAGCCTCAACACCATCTCCCGTACCCGACGTCCTGCCTTCGGTTCCGTTTTCCTTCTGAACAACATCGCATACTTACGCCATCATCTCCTCCTGGAACCACGTCACCCCAAGCTTCCCTCCCTCCTATCTCAGCCGACTGTCGATGCATTGAATTCGAACTGGAGGACTGCGAAGGCCGCGTATTTTGACACCAACTTCTCACCACTAATGCAAGCTATCACAGACGATCCCAAGGAAAAGTCAGGCAAGTCCCAAGCGAAGGAGAAGTTTACGAGATTCTTTGATCTACTCGAAGAAGTGGTAGAGCGACATCGTATGGCAAAAGTATTAGAGGACGACAAGGAGGGCAGGAGTGCGATTGCTGATGAGATCGTTATGCTGGTAGTACCAAGCCTGAAGCGGTTTACACAGAAACAAAAGGAGAAAGAGTTCAGTCGGAGTGAGTGCTTACCCACCATAAGCGTGATTATCGGCGAGACTAACGGCAATTGACCAAAAAAAATGACCAGATCCTCAGAAGTGTAAGTTTCCTCTCCTTAATTTTGACCATGGTCTTATGATATTCTAGATATTAAACAGAGTCCAGAAGATGTTGAAGCGCAGCTCCGAAGCTTGTATACTTAGCTCTGTTCTAATGACACATGCGTTAGTTAAGGAAACGATGTCTGATGTGAGAGTGAGAGCCCTTGTCTTCATTTCTGCCGCACTACGTCTCGACTGACCAAGACAAGGTACTGTCTTTGTGCAGTCGCGGAGGGTGGTCCCTCTGTTGCCTGCTGGCCGTTTGACGGTAGTTTTTAGCTTATCTCAAGGTTGAGCCACACATTTCGGAGCTTAACCGCCGTCTGCGGTCGGTTGTGGTGTAGGCTATTTCAAGGATTTTCCTTTCGAGGAATGGCAATGCCAACCCCTTGGCATGGGACTACGTTGAACATTTGGCTAGCTGCGACTTCATCTCTTTTTCACAATGGACATGAGGTAGTGATGTGGAAATCAGTTACCCAATGGGAACCTAGACCTATGTTGGAATCCAGTCGGACACGAGGCCACATGGTACGAACGCTCCATTCCCTATACGCAGAATAGCTAATTCGTCCCACTCGAGTAGTCTTGAGATGTGAACCAGTCACAAATGTGCTAAAAGTCTCATCTCGTGTTCCTGAGCTTGATATGGCCGCCTTTGCAAAAAGTCAAACTTTAATTACTGATTGTTTGGACGGATGCCATTGGTGGTTTGTGGTTTCACAGTCTGAGTTTCCTGATTTGGTGAGCGACGAAGCGTCGCAGTAATCCTCCTTTCTCATTCAAGCTTTCGTTGGATAGCAGACATCAATAATCAGAGGCGGTAGTCGGACCAGGTTCTGCACCGGACCGGTAGCAGGCCCTTGATTTGTTGGAGCTTTTCTCAGCTGGTTTCCTTCATTGATTTACTGAGATGCTTCCCACAGGAGGTCGAGGGAATATCGTGCTTGACATGGTGACAGCTGTAGCAACGGTGTTCCGTGTTCTTTGTCTTGATGTGCCAGACATTGTAGTGGGGACGGTAGTGTTGAGGTTGAGAGGGATTTTGGGTTTCATCTAGCATCAAGTACGCACGGTCATCGATCGTACTGCTATGTCCTTGGACGTCTTATGCTGCGAAGGACATTTGGCTCGTTTCGTTTCGACGTTTCGCGGGGTTAAAAATAGAAACCTGGCGCATGGCCACCACGGACGCCACCCCGGCTTCTGTTGGACCAACGCGTTCGTAACTGTCCTTCGGAACGCAGGGTAACATCCTCTCAGCTATCATTTCTGGTGCTCAGCAGTCAGTGAATTGTGTACGCGTGATTTCTGTCCATTTCCAATCCTCTGACCATTCAAACCAAGTGCTTCCAAACGACCCATATGGAGTTCCTGTCTACGTCGAAGGCGAGTGCGCTTGTCTCTGCTATCGGGATCGTGAGGATTCCGGTGGTTCTTGGTATAATCCACTTTCACGCGGATTGGCTTTCCCTTTGATGCTTGAAGCTTGAATTCCCTCGGATCTATAAATAACTCAATGTTATCATGCCGAGCTGCGCTTAGCATGCAACATCAGATATATCTCTTGTGCGTCCCATTCCTTGGTTCTCAGCCTCTTTCGTGCGCTTCCTGGTTTGTAGCATGCAGTCAATCGTGTGTCATGCGACGGGATACCATGTTGAACACAAGATACGCTTCTGGTTTTTCACAATGCTCGTCCTAACAGACGCGTGCCATTCCCAAGGTTTAGTATCTCCGTCACATGGCTTATCCTAGGAGATGTACCTGCGGCGTTTGGTGTCCTTACCCAACTGAGAGATATAAAGACGTTTAGAGGTTTGGATTTTCCAGAGCCTTGGTTCTCTGATTCGTTTGATATTTGCGAGTCATCGCCTGCACCTTCACGAGTAAATATTGATCTAGTCATCGACGATGGTGGCATTCAACAAGTTCTTCACATCGGTCCTCTTGGCTATTGCCTATGCCTCCACTGCTTCTGCTGCTCCTTGGCCTAGTAGCGCGAAGCATGCCACTCATCGTGTTAGACAGGTCACTCGTGATTTGCAGATTGAGACTTTCCACCCGCCAAGCACGTTGGAGGTGAGTTACTCGGTCCTCATTGTTGTTGAACTCGAAGACTGACTGGTTTTTGGTGCTTTCTTGTGGGTTTTTCTGTAGACGTTTGGCGCTGGACTCGACCACCCGTTGCAGAAGCGTGCTGATGAAGATTTGAAGGAATCAGCTGTTTCCTTTGTTAGCCATCGTTTGTCAATCGACCCGTCGACTGTCAACCTCAGGACTCAAGCCGTCACCGAAACTGTTACTCATGCCTTCCTGACACAACAACATGTGAGTGGACAAGATGTTTGTTGCATGTGGTGGAATGCTGAGGTGCTGGCGTTAGGATGGTATTCCGTTTGCCAATGCTGTTGCCAACGTTGCATTCAAAGGCAACAAGATTGTCTCCTTCGGTTCATCCTTCGTTAAGCCGAGTAGGTCCTTCCGCAAGTGTCACTCTTTGAAGTGGTTGATTGATCATGCGATTTTCAGCCCAGATTGCGTCTTCGACTCCTAGCATTACCGTCGACGAGGCCATTGCTTCCGCTGAGAAGAAGCTCGATGGCAAGTTCAACAATCACCCGCCAACTCTCGAGTTCTGGGTCAAGGAGGACCAGTCGGTCGCTTTGACTCATGTTGTTCAGATCCAGAATGACGAGACTGGTGCTTGGTTCGAGGCGTTCGTTGATGCTCACTCTGGCGAAGTCGTCTCTGTTACCGACTTTGTTGCTGAGGCTTCGGTGAGTTATTAATGGGATTGCTGACGAGAATGTGTGATGCTGATCCGTGTGTCGCCTAGTATCGTGTTCTTCCTATTCAGAAGGAGATCCTTACGCAAGGATTTGAGGTCCTCACTGATCCCCAGGATACGGCAGCTTCGCCCTTGGGATGGCACGACACTGGTGATTCCACTACTACGTGAGTTTCTGACGGCATTATCGGACTGTGTGTTGTACTGATGTGATCTCAACCCTAGTGATACCTCGTGAGTAAATCCAACTGAATGAGCGGGGTGGACATTGGTTGAGAACGGCTGGTAGCGGAAATAATGCCATATCATTCAAGGGCACAACGAGTTCTACAACACAAGAATCCAGCTCTGGCGACGTTTTCGACTTTGTCCAGGACCCGAATCAGGCGCCCACCATCCAGGTTAATGTTGATGCTGCGCGCACTAATGCCTTCTATCTTGTCAACACAGTCCATGACTTTACCTACCGGTATGTACTTGACTCGTCATCTTGCTTTAAGCAGATTTCCTGATACCTTGCTCTCAATAGCTATGGATTCACTGAGGTATGGGGATTTTCAATGGTTGACTTCATTAGAGTGATTGATTATGGTTCGCCAGGCCACTTTCAACTTCCAGCAGAACAATTTCAACAAGGGCGGCGTCGGGAATGATCGCGTCACTATCTCCGTTCAAGATAGTGCCGGGATTAATAACGCCGACTTTGCTACGCCAGCTGAGTACGTCCCATTTATCCCTCTATTGATACAAGCCCCTGACTTGGGTGATAGCGGCCAGTCTGGTCGCATGAGGATGTTCCTGTGGAATGAGACGAACGTGAGTAACTTTCGTTACTAAACCACCATTTTGCACCCACCGTTATTCCGCAGCCTGAACGTGACGGTGCGCTCGAGAACGATATCGTTGTTCACGAGAACACGCATGGCGTCACTAACAGGATGACTGGGGGTGGAACCGGTCGTTGCTTACAGACCACTGAGGCTGGAGGTTTGGGTGAAGGTGAGGTTCTTTTTGAGTGTATATCAACCATTTCTTAAGGACCATCATAGGCTGGTCCGATGCCATGGCCGATTGGACAGAGAAGACATCCTCTGCCGTTCCCGACTATGTTCTGGGTCAATATGTTATCGACGACCCAGCCGGCATCCGTAGCCATCCCTACTCGACCTCATCGTAAGTTCCTTGTTCAGTGAAATCAAATTCAACAGACAGACTTAACACGTTGTAGGTCTGTCAATCCTTTGACATATAGCAGTCTTAGGACCTTGAATGAGGTTCATGGTGAGTTAAGTAGAAATCATTGATGAGCGGAAATTGATCTGTCGACAGACATTGGTGAAGTCTGGGCTAACATGCTCCACAACGTCTATGCATCACTTGTTGGTGCTCATGGCTGGTCGGCGACCGCGCGCACAAACCCTAACGGTACTGAAGGCAATATTGTCCACCTGCATCTCTTCCTCGATGCCCTCCTTCTCCAACCTTGCAACCCCACTTGTGAGCCTACCCACTTTTTACAAGACAATCCTGTGCTGATGGTTTTGTAGTCCTTACCGCTCGTGATGCTTGGATCCAGGCCGACGAGAATAGATACAACGGTGCCAATAAGTGTCTCTTGTGGAATGCATTTGCTAGCCGAGGATTGGGTGTTAATGCTGCCAATCACCGCGATGACAATACCGTCCCTGCAGGATGTTAAACAGTCTAGCTTAACGCTATCTCTTCTCCTTATGCATATTTTACTGCTGCTCATACACAATGGCTGGCTGCTTGTCTCTATTTATGCACAAAGTCGAGAATGAATTTATAATAAATTTACGTTGATGACAAACAATGTCAGTCTCTGGAGCAGTGACGCTTATTGTCAGCAGCAAGACCAAGGCTGCTCGTTTGTGTGCATTTTTCTTCGCGGTATGTAAGTCCGCCGTAAGCGCGACTGCCTGGAGGACTAAGCTTAAACGTTAAACTTAATCAGTCGTGCGACGAGAAAAGAAATACTCGTAAGCGACTTCCATCAGTGTTATACTTTCTCACTCATATATAGCCTCCGCCTTCAACTCAACCAACATCATCCCTGATGACTTCGCGATCGTTCGCTCCACTACCTTCACGCGCAGCCTCACTTCAATCTCGAGAGGGCACAGCAGATGCAGAAAGAGCACGTAAAAGCATCGCTGCCGAAGTCTATAAGGACGTGTGGGATGATTTTTATCGATGGAAAGCCGAGAATGATAGGCAAAACTTGCAAGAACTCTGTGTGGTTTACCCGGACGTCGTCCAACGGGGAATAAATCGCAGGCTTGACAGCCAGAATGATTATGATTTCGACTGGCTGTCAGACCATGATTACCCTTCGTCATACTCGCCCTCGTCTGTTGGTCCTGAAGATGCCGACGATCTTGATCACGAGATGTCCTTCCTGACGTTCCGAGATTCCTCAGCACCCTTTCAACCACGTTTTATAATCACCACCTACGGATACCTTCCGGAGGATTTACTGGATAAGGACGATGACGATGGTTCGTTCGAACTTGATTCATACTCCCTCTCTGTCAGGCCCGCCTTCGCAGAAATGGCAGAAAACTCCGGCATAGACAACACATTTTCCCCCCATCCTTTTTACTTTTCTTGTACCTCCACTTCACGAAACTTGCCCCACGTTGGTCAGAGCACTACATCGTCATTTTCTCCCTTTGAGGATGACCCGACCTTCGATCTGAACCGTTACCTTTCACCCTTTCAGGGATTTCAATGGCAAGTGGACTTCATTGATCCAGATAGTAAGTTTTCATGTCAACCTCTTTCGCCAGTCCCTTGCTAATCTATCTCGCAAGTTGAGATGATCCAACTCGAAGCAGTCCGCCGACTGCACCACCAACTCGGGTTTTCCTTTACCCAAGTGGATTCACTCAGGTTTTTCACACCGCATCGGAGGTCCCGTGAGAGTGGACTGCTCTGGGACACTTCCCAACGCGATCAATTACGCTGGCCCGGAATGCAACTTTCCGAGCTTCCTGAACTTCATCTTTCAAACTCTGGAGCCGTCCCATCCAGCGAAGATCTCTTTTTACATTTGAAAGCGGGGTTGAAAGGATTTTGTCCAAACCTCAATTGCATACAGACATTCTGCGGAGCGCACCGTAAGCTTTCCGCTTCGCCATTGCTCGTCAGAGATCTGACAACCTAGTAGGTGATACCGTTTACCCTCAGCTAGAGCCCGCCAAACCCCGTCTTACATCTCAGAATCTGCGATTGAAGAAAGGAAATCCATGCAGTGACTATTGTTTCAGATATATTGATCTTTCAAATGATTTTCAGTTTGTATGTCTTCTATCCATCCTTCCGCAGTGTTCTTCCTGATATCAATATGAAGGAAGCGGTGCACTGGAAAGATGCAAAGGATGTTAAGACCCTTGAGGGCATCCTCCAAATCTCACCCGATATGCTCCCTTGTGATCTCGCAGTCATCATGCATGCAAAATGCCAGGATGTAAGCGTCGCCTTTTTACTTCTTTCCTGTGCTCTGACAGTTCTTCTAAAGGTGTTTGTGTATCGCACGCGGTTTTTCCCTGATAGTGTCATTGATGACAATACCACCTTAGATGAGGAACAAAAGGAGCCGGCCGTATACAGTAAGCCTTTTCAGGAGCGAAAATGAAAAGCAAACTCAAATGCAAAATGTCCCAGGTGATGATCCTCCATCTCAAGACGACCTCCTCGGAAGTGCGGGCTTCGTTCCGTGCGTTCGATCTTTGATCGCTTTTCGCGTCAAATTTACCAACTAACCTCCTAACCTCATCCAGTCTGTCTCCATGTCAACACAAGGGATCTTGCAGCCGTGATTCTGGTTGCCAATGCTTTCTACAGGCTCACCATTGCCAACGGAATTGCTCGTGTAGCCCAAAGTGTACGTGCCCATGCATCTCACTCGGAAGTATTGCTCACTACCACCCAAGGCGCTATCCGCTGGAAAGGGTGTCAGTGTGCTCCAGAACCAGGTGTACGAAAGAAAACATGTTCATCGCCACTGGAATGTCCATGTCGGGCAGCTGCGAGGGAATGTGATCCTGAGTTGTGTAAGCATTGTGACTCAAGGCAAGTGTCTCTTCCTGGTGTTTTCAAGTTTCAGATTGTGCTGTGACCTCACAAAGGCACTAGAGGTATTTGTTCACGCGCGGTAAGGTCCATGGAATATACGTATTGACTTCATATCAGGGAGAAAGCACAAGAAGTTGATTTGTCACAACTCTGATTCCCAACGAGGACAATATCCGGTAATTACGTTACGCTTTATATCTCGGGCCATGTTTGTTAGACTGAGGCTCGACTTACAGCTGATAGAGGTCAAGAGAGGTTCCTGGGGTTTGGGGGCCTTCACGACTCAAGCCCTGCGCACTTTGCAGCCAGTAGGTGGTGAGGACCTTCATGAATCTCACGGTACTGTTGGTCTGAATTCAGGTAGAATACGTTGGGGAGATCTTCTCTTTAGAGGAGGATGTGCATCACAACTCAGTACCGTATGGCACGATCCTTCACCGGTGTGAAATATCTCATCGTTGGCCAGGATTGTCAATCACACGGGACTCAACTATAAGTTTGATCTTAATAAAGCCATTCTTCTTGACTCGATGTTTGTAGGGAATGAGATGCGGTATCTCAACCATGAAGGACCCACCGAAGCAGAGGAAGCTTCTGCCCTAGGGAGCGGTAAAAGACATTCCAGAGCAACAGCGAATTGTGTTGGAAAAGGTAAAGTGGACCTACGGTAATGGTACCATGATACTCAACTCAATATCCTAGTGGTATATGTTAACAATAACCACCGGATCATGTTCTATGCTGGTAAATTAATTTGATGCCTCAACCGTTGTTTTAGAAGAGACCGCTCATGATTATATAGCGCGCCGGATCGAGGCTGGTTCGGAATTATTTATCGATTACGGCACGGCCTATTGGACCTCGAACGACGAATGGGATATTGGAGAGAAGAATGCTGTTTACTGGAGATGAGCATCGGGTGTCTCCGTCTGTGTGTCGGTGATTGCTACAAACCCATCGACCCCGGTGGTATTCGATAATATTATTATCTTAGGTCTATCTGAGGTAGGGCTGATCCAGGCAAGGTAGCTAGGTTGGGGGCCGTTGCAATCTAATGCTATCCTTAACGAGATTTTTGCCGACCCGTTGGCATATTTTCGTAAGGAAGAACCACATCTGTACCTCCTACGATAGACACAATCCCATTAGCCACGCAACACGTTCTTCTAAGAATCCAACTTCTGTCCCGATTTCACGAAACTGGATCCCGCATTCCTTCAACATCAGGCGGAAAATCTCGTAGCACTTATCCAAATCTTCAATGGAACGAACACCATCATCCATGATCCACTCTCTCACGGGTTTTAAGAGAATGAATATAGAATGGCGATACCGCTCCAACGTTGACTGGAACTTCTCTGTGCATACAAGGTGTTCTTTTCGGCGTGTCGCTTCCTCACCATCCCTTGCTGTGAGCATAGCATAGATAACGGGGTCTATTGCTGATCTGTCGTGGATTGTAGGTAGTTCCGCTGGAATCTGCTCCTCTCTTTCAAGGATAGCTTCCAGTATAGCTTCTTGCATTTCAAGGCGACCGACGTCCATCCTGCTGAACCCACGGGCCTTCATAACATCTCTCGCTATCTCCGACACTACCTGCTCCTTGTCAATACCAACCCGCTTTGCAAAGGCCATGCAAAGTGTCGTTTTCCCAGTTGACTGCGAAGACGTTGAGTTCATTGCGGTGCTAGAATAACCAATTTTGCTTACCGAAGGCCCAACGATGCATACCGATTTCTTAAGCATTGTGGCAGGAATGGTGTAATTATGTTAGGTATACCTTTTTGTCTCTGTTCTGTCCTGACCGCCTATCACCGAGAAGTTCCGCAGTCTTCCATGGCACTCAAAGTACAGCTTCCCACACTTGAATGGAGTGATCCCCTTCGATTATAGCCATCATGAGATCCCATATCCTCCGCCAAAATCCAACAAAGACCGACGATAGCTGGGTCTTCGAGGTCCCAGAACACATCTTGAGGCCTCCGAGACCTAATGCTACCGGTGTTATTATGGGGAAGCTGATCACCTTCAACAAAGATGCTATCTCTATTACGATGCAACGGCTTCCTCCCAATCGTGTGTTGCGCGCTGACGATCCATCCAAGTTCGTCTTGGTCTCCTTTGGAGGCTTCAGACTTCCAGACACAACTCTGAGAGAGAGCGCAGAATATATCCTTCGGTTCTTGACGAAAGGCTTATTCTTGAACGGTATCCAATATCGCTTCTATCATCACAGTAACAGCCAATTAGTTCGTGCTCCTCCGTTTTCAAGATTCATCACCCTGACAACATTTCAGCGAGGGCGTTCTTGCTTCCTTCGAGAGGCGGAGCGGGACGAAGACCTCGATGAGAGAATTTATGCCATGGGCGATTTTGGGAAGATTATGAATGTCGCAAAACGTGAGTACACTTGCATATATCTTGCAAATGCCCAGCTCTTAACACACTCCAGGCGCCAAACGCATTGGATTGCTCTTCTCTGAGGCACAGATTGACTGGAAGCTCGACCCACAGTATATTACCGACATTCCTGACATTCGAGCTGGCGATGAAGTATTCTCCGATGGGTGTGGCCTGATATCCCGACGTCTGGCAGTCCAGTTAAGCAGATCGAAGCGGATCATTTTCCGGAATGTTCGTTACACTCCATGTGTGTTCCAAATCCGGTTCGTGGTATCCTGCCTCTTTATCTGGTGTTCTCTCAACTCGAACAGGTATCTCGGCTATAAAGGCGTGTTGATGCTACATCCCCAGTTGGACGCTGAAAAACGATATTTAGCTGCGTTTCGCAAGAGCATGAAGAAGTTCACTACCACCAACGACATCACGTTCTCGGTCGTGAACTACTCCAAGCCTTTCACCTTCGGTCGATTAAACAATGATATCATTACTCTCCTGTCCAGCCTCGGGGTTTCCAACGAGAAGATTCTTGCAAAACAGGAAGAATATTTTAGTTGGATCCGACGGGCGTCGGAGGATTATCTTACAGCCGTCGACTTGCTGAGTTGCCTTGGTGACTTTGCACAAGTGGAAGCTGTATTACTGAAGGGCCTGGAAGATCCAGAGGTCCAGAGCAACATTAGGCGTTTACAGTCCTCCGAAATCGCCAGTCTACGAAATCAGGAAAATGGGAAGTTTAAGTCGAGGATGATGATCCACAAGTCACGTCGATTGTTCGGTGTTTGTGATCCTTACCAGGTTCTGAAGGAGGGCCAGGTTCACATTCGTATCATGACTGGTCGAAAAGGCGAGGCGACACCTATTCATGGCGATGTTATTATTGTACGAAATCCGTGCCTTCACCCAGGTGTGTGTCAGTCTATCCGTCGTCTCCTCGGTTTGGTTCTGACACGAATGTCTTGAGGTGATATTCTGAAGTTGCGAGCAGTTCATCACGAGAAGCTTTCACATCTTGTTGATTGCGTCGTTTTTGCTTCAGTGGCCAAGCCTGGCCACAAGGCAGCGCCATCCATGAGCAGTGGTGGCGATTTGGATGGTGGGTCCTATTCCCAATATATGAAATTTGATACTTTTGTTCATGGGAGCACTCAGGCGACGAATATTTTGTGTGCTGGGACCCTGATCTTGTTCCTGTCCGAGTAGCTGAGGTAAGAGTGTGTCGCAAATTTTCGAGTGCGGACCCCGACCGTGATTCATCCCCACGTAGTCTTATGATTATCCTGGGAACAAGGAATACACTAGCAAAAAAATCACACGACTTGATCTAGCGAAGCACTTCGCCACATACAATGCGTGCGTTCAATGGCTGGTGCCACACCCCCTCACGCTCATTGTTCTTAGATCTGGCGTGGCTCGTGTATCTGCCCTTCACGCGAAGTGGGCCCGTAGTAGCCCAAATGGTGCTCTCTGTGCCGAATGTCAAGAGCTGAACGCTTTGCATTCCCAGTCAGTGGACGGAGCGAGCATTAAAATCCCGGAACGACTTACAACTCCCCCTGAACCGTCCGGTCCATTCATTATTGACCTTCTGGAACAGCAAGCCATCAATTTTGTTGAATCCTTCGAAGCAAGCGCGAACGTTGCGGAAACTGTTGATGTCATCGATCGAGAAACTGCCGAAGCCCTCGCTGTCAATCTTCTGCGGAGTCAACAACATGCCATCTCTGAGTACGAACTGTTTAATATTGCTTACAGATTGTGGCGGAAACACTCCATCTTGAATGTTCAAAACCTCCTGACCCACATCGACATATCCGCATTGAGCACTCAAGAAAAGTATGCGGTTAGTAGTGCTCTTGAGCTAAATGCTCAAGAAAACGCCTACATCTGGAACTCGTTGTTCCAATCGGATATCTTAACGAAGAATGACCTGTATCAGCGCGCCCTGGATCGACCTTTCTCTATTCAACGTCTCTTTTCATCTCGTATCAATAGTATGTCAACATTCTTCGAGTACCTTCGCCGAGCTGTGCAGGAGTACACAAGGAAATTGATCGTTATTCAGGTTCGTCGCATCGTCATATCAGGTGGTGTTGAGAAACTTAGCTATGGCTGTAGGTTGAGAACCGCTTCGCGATTGGCATATTCATGCGGGGTGAAATAGCCTGGGATGATGACCCCCAGGTGAACGAGAATGTAGTTATTTGTTCATTCCTGCCCCAATCATCCGCCACCGTCGCAACCCTCCGTCCCTGCACCCCGGGTTATCGTTTGCATTGCAGTGATAGCTTGTTCCAACTGTACAATAAGCACCGCGGCGATACGTTCGTTTTCGTCAACCGCCCAAGCGTTGGAGCCGAGGTGTCTATTAGTATTGCTGTGCAGAAGATATCAAGAACCGTTCAGTTGGTGAGTATCTGTCTTTGGGATGTACGCCACAACTAATCCGTTCGCAGCAAGTGGGACGAGTCAACAGGAATCCTGTACGAGCCATCGAGATTCATGTGGTATCAAATAGAGATCGCGTAGCTCATCAGCTTTTCGATTTGTGGTTTGAACAGTACGTGATCACTAATAGTCCCGCGCTACTCCGTAGCTGATCCCATCGTCTAGTATCCCAACAGAAGAGTATATCCCTCGCTTCAAACGACAGGCAGCTCCTTACCGTTTGAATGATATACGAGAAGTTGACTGGGACAAGCACCCCGATTGGTTGCACGCCCTATTCTTTCCTAAAGAATATGACCCCTCTTCTCCGCCGAAGCCCAACCAAGCCACTATCGGCTTGTCCTTGCGTGGACGCCCGATTGAGGGTGTGGAACTAGCCTTGCGTGTTGCGTTGGAACATCATGCGGAAGACGAACTTTTCTTAAGCTTCCAACACCTCACCTCAAGGGAACCATTCCCCGAGGACGCTGTGACCGCTTGGGTGGAACGGCATCCTCCTCTCGTCTTTGTTCTTCTCAGGGCGTTCCCTCCGGATCCCGACACCAACACACTTCAAGGAGTACTTCGAGAGCTTGCCTACCCTGTCCTGCGGGCACTGATTCGTTCAGCAAACGAGCTCAAAATCGCAGTTCTTGCTGGCTTGGAGAAGATATCGGGATCTATACGTCACATCGGGTTATCAGACTACTTTGATCTTCTGTCGCTAGCAGCGCTATCTGTTCGATCTCAACAGTTGGCACAAGAGGTGCTTCTCGTCCTCAACGATTGCCGGGTGGAGGGGGAAGAGAATGTTGCTTTACGATATGGATACAAACATGCGCTAGCAGTCGCCTTTGATACGGCAGAAGAAGCCGCAGATGAATGCCCTTGTGATGAGGACGGTCGACCACGCCGACAAAGGACACCTCCTACGCAAACTCGCCTGACTCTGGTCACTGCCGAAAACTTGACAGTCAAAGCAGCGATTCGGGTTGATGCTAGAACCGGTGCAAGATTACACTCTCATGTTCGCTTGGAAGCTTCAAGCAAACCGGAGAATAGGTGGATCTCAATACCAGTCCTCGATGGTCTGGTAGTCCAGGCTGGAAAAGGAGAGCTTAGTATTCAATTACTTCATCCACCTCCGCCAGAGGTGGAGAGGATGGACTGGAATTTATACACGGCTGGCAGCGTCGGTGGGTCTCGTCGTTATTCTGCGTCGCCTTCATACTCACACACTTCCCCATGCAGCTACCGCTCGAGCTATGATGGACGCATTGCTGAAACTCCTTACAGAGAAAGAAAACTGCTGCGCGTTCTATCCTCTTATAACTGGAGACGTTGGCCTCGACTACGGGGCTAATCCGAGAGAAGTTTCTCAGGCGGAGTTTCAACCCGGTAATCATCTGAACGACAGCCAAAAGGCCGCGGTAATGTCTCCGACTCAAGGGCCTTTGAGCTTGATATGGGGACCTCCAGGTAAATATAATTCTATCGAACCAGTACATATTGCCGACTGCATTGTTCAGGAACGGGAAAGACAACTGTCGTTGTAGAGATCTTGAGGCTGCTTTTCTCCCTAGATGGTGAGCAGAAGGTATTGATGACGGCGTCTACTCATAATGGTGCGGCATTTGAAGCACGTTGGATTCTTCAACTCACTAGTCACTCCTTCTAGCCGTGGACAATGTGCTTGAGCGTTTCATTCGGTTGAACCAAGAGCACAATCTTGTTCGGGAGGAAGAAATACTTCGAGTAGCCACAGATCAGTCAAGGGTCAATAGGGATTTGCAAGGCTATACCATTGACGCAAGAGTCGGTGGAGATGTTAACGAAAATAACAGACTCCTGAAGAAGGCTCAACAACGTGTGGAAGCCGCAAGAATCGTGTTCACAACCTGTGCAGGTCAGTTCCTAACTGGTCATGCACCGTAGGTATTCGAATTGACGCCGTTGTCAGGAGCTGGGCTGGGAATATTGAGGAAGGTTAATTTTGATGTTGCGCTCATTGACGAGGCGTCACAGGTCACGGAGCCGTGTGCCCTGATTCCACTTGTGAAAGGTGTCGTAAAAGGGATCATGGTTGGGGATCAGTAAGGCTCCTATCTGAACTTTACAAATGGAAAATTTATCGTATGGTTAGTGTTCAACTCCGCCCAATGGTTAGAAGAATGGCCGAAGCGCTAGAATACGATGTCTCGCTTCTAGAGCGGCTCTACACACGACAGGATGGCGAGGGCATTGTGAAGACGATGCTGGATGTTCAGTATCGCTGTCCCGAAAGGCTGAATCGCTTCCCGAGTGGAGAGTTCTACGAGGGCAGACTGCGATCCAGCACATCTGGTGTTTCTTTGCTCGATGAACTCGCTAAATCAACGTTTCCATGGCCCCGAGATACCAGTATCATCCCTTCCGTATTCGTTCAATGCTCCGCTGAAGAAGACATGGGTCGTATGTCAAAAAGCAACGCTGTTCAAGTTGATCTCGTCGAACATATCGTCTCTCTCCTGACTACCACTCGCCCAGAAGTAAATCAAGCAGATGGCGGCCGAAATATTTCTCTTACCGTCCTTACTCCATATACACGACAAGTTCAGAACCTACGTCAGCGTCTCCCTGGATCAATCACCGTTTCCACTATCGACTCTTTCCAGGGTCGCGAAAGCGATATCATCATTTTCTCGACTGTTCGAAGCAACGCAGATGGTGACATTGGATTTCTATCGGACAGGAGGAGGTTGAACGTCATGTGGACAAGGGCTAAGTTGGCTCTGATCATTGTAGGTGATAGGCGGACGTTGGCAACGGATGCTTTATGGAAGAGGGCATTGGATGCTTGCGTAGAGGTTGACGTCGGTTTTGCCCAACAAATGGTCGAGTAGGCAGACAACGCGGAATCTTGTAGTTGACCTCAGGATTGGTGTATAAAATGGCTATCACTCCAAAAACATTCCTAAGCTGTGAGACAAAAAGAATGCTTGGGGATCCCTGGCGTTCATTGAGAGAATGCAACTTGAGGGACATGTAAATCAGTTGCAGCTCTGGTCATGTCCAGGGAAACTGACGCACATGCGAAGGCGATCGTGCCAGCTGAGGCCTGGAACCAGGAAAGGGCGGTCAAAGCACATCTGTCTGTCAACTGTCTGCTAAGGGTTTGGGTCTGGGACGGAAAGTTGCCACAAAAAGCCCTCCACAAAAAAGATATCTCAAGAATTTGGGAACCCGGGAAGGAACAAGACAAAATAACAGTCGTCCATTTGATAACAAACGGATGAGAATATTATCAATGTCCATGGAGTGAATGATGGATATTCGGAAGACGCAGGTGTCACAAACGGATCTGAGCTCACTGCGGGGTGTAGTCGTCTAAGCAATCAGCTGGAACATGGAAATCATCCTTGTAGGTATCATCAGCACGACAGCCTAGGCCTCGCCTGTCAAATGCTCTCCACAGGAGATAGCGGTTAACCCCACCGTCACGGTTTTCTTCGGTTTGGATCATGGCATCACGAGCTGCAGTGACTGGATAACAATTCAACCAATCTCTCCCGAGGCACACCAAGTTAGATTAATAGTAACTTACAGGTTGGGTTGCACGACTGGAGTACCCAACCGTCCATCATGAGATGCATAAATATTGTGTTGCCGCCTGAACTGACGGGGTTCGTGAGGGCGTCATCCGAATACCCGCGAGCAGCAACAGGATCCGCGTAAATACACCATGGAGGATTGATGGAAGAGTCCGTAGAATAAATGCATTCGCGAATTCCCTTTGGGTTTCCTGCGACATACGGTCCCATAGCCATGTGTTTTGGAAGACGTTTGGAACATCCAGCTGGAATTTGGTCGCGTCAGTGCTAAGCACGATAGATGATAGACTGTACTCACTCCACCATCATATCCGACCAACCTTCCCCCATTCCCCTCGTTTCTCTTGCTTGCAGACACCGACCAGAGCCTCCTCCGGTCATATGGTTGGAAATTCCATGAGTAATCTCGTGAATAACGACGCTATTATCCATGGCGCTATCTCTGGGCTCCTTTGTAAGGTTGAAGTAGAAGAACTGTGCCACTCCATTTTCACCGCTGCGATCAGTTGTGTCAATTATGTGTCCTTAGAAATTGCTCGTAACATACTCAGGACCTGTGGAGAATTGCGCATTGTTCATCATAGTGGTGTTTCCCACTTGGATAACGACTCGTTTGATCCCCACCCAAGCCACCTTTGCGGAAGTTGTCATACTGGAAGTTGGAGGCTCGCTTGGTGAACCCATAGCGATAGCTAAAGCCGTGCATCATAATGGCGATATAGAATAGGTTCGTCATCGCGGCGTCGAGGTTTTTCCGAGAGTTGAGCGGTTGACTTGTGTCATACTTCGCGTTGAAGTTGAGTCCAGGTGATGTCTCATTCGCGAAATAACCGGCATCGAAGAAGACAGCGCAATTGTTACCGCTATTAGAGATTGTTAGATAACTTGGCCATTAGAGCTTCAGGTGAATTTTGCCTGGTATCTGTTACTTCTGTACTATGCCACCCAGCAGGGGAGACAGTGAGATCTGCAGGATTAGTGGAGGTTTCGGGTTTTTGGCTCGGCCACTGATGGCTGGGACCGGAGGTTGGTTGCTGTGTACTACGGCCCGGCGCAACGATTGACTTGTTGAAGCATCGGGAACGAAGTCGGTGGCCGAGACGACTCTGCGGAATGTGCATCTATGTAGCTTCAAACCACACTGCGTTGTTGGGTATCCTGAAACTGGATAACATGCACCGAAGCTATACTATCATCATCCATCGCAAACCAAGCAAGGTAAGGCCCTTGTGGCTCATCCTTGAACTCGGCATCTAGGTCTTCTTCGAGTTGAGGGATGAGCGGCGGCCAGTCCATCGTGAATACCGTTATGGAATATGGCTGTGGGCGGGGAAATTCACCTATCGATCACTGGGCAGGGGCAGTCTCTTCATACCTTTCTTCATATTAATGAACGAATGACCGAACGACACAACCTTCTCTCCTTTGTAGGCGACATTTGGCGACGAAATTGACAAACGGAATACCATTCTACATAATAAAGGAGAATTGAGCCGAAAAATCGAACGAGATAGAGGGATACTCACGTGGTACAGCTTGATATATGCGTAGCTGGAATACCCGTCATTCGTAGCTCGAGTGGTGGTCGAGGTTGCCGTTCTCGATGCCCATTGTTTCCTGACAAAATATAAGGCATCCTCGTGCACCGATCGCTCAAGTGATCGTGCATGATGAGGGGCTTTGTTCGAACCGTAGGTTTATCAACGTGAACTATGTTATCAGCGACCAGAGTCACATATGCAACGTGTTTGTCGTTCGCCTACCTGGTAACTCAACTTAGGAAAGTATGGCTAAAATTGACACGTCGTTGAAGGTGGCTACCATGAGTTGCCAGGCGCGTCCATGTAGGCCAAGGTGGCGCGCTCGCAACAGTGGAAACAGATAAAGCAACAACGAGACACAAGTAAAGGTCCGTTAAAGATCCTAGCATGACTGGGGTATAGCCAGGAGGTTGGGGAGGACTGGCCAGACCAGTTGAAGAACAGAAGAGGGAGATAAAGTGAAGGAAAGTCCGTTTCTTGTGGGCAGAACACTATAAAGCCTCTGCAGAAACCTGTACGGCAAACGGCAGGGTTGGGTGCGCGGGTCCTTTGCGGATGAGACAAGGTCACACCCATCACGGATGGTTTGGGGCATATACGATGTCTCTGGGGTGAGAGCGCTGTAGATGAGTCATAAAGTGGTTGTGAAGGAGCTGATAGCAGGACACCAATGTATGAGTTGATGCCTCTGGTATTTTCTGAAGTCTTGGCAGGATTATCCCTTGCACAGCTTTCTGGGAACTTGGAGAATTGTGCCCATTGTTGAGGCCGTGAACGAGGCGTCCTTGAGAATGGGCAAAGCAAATGAAGAAGCAAGAAGAACACGAAGGAGAGTGATATCGCGCAAAGGAACGTGTTTTCAGGCTTGCTGTATATGGTTGTCAGACAAAGCACAGAGTCGAATATTCATTAGAAGCCTCCATTTTCGCAGGTATCGGCAATCGGACGTGCGTGCAAAGATGAACATGCAAGTGCTGAGCGCTCGGGCAGTGCGGACATGACAGCAGTGGCTGTGCACACAAATACAGAATGGAAATTTATTGACGCCGAGGCTCGAAGCTTGAAGGCGGTTTAATTCTGCTTGTTCCAGGATCCGATTAATCCTGATCCTTGCTTGGGCGTTGCTTGATACACGGAAAGACTAGGTTTATCCCAGGTCACGGTTTCGGAAAATAAAATACGGAATAAGAAAAAAAATGAAATCTATTTACAGACTATGTTCAGATGTCCTAAGTGTTCAATTCAGCAAATTCAGATAAACTGAAAGAAAAAACAAAAGAACGAAAATAGACGGAATCGACGGTGTAACAGCATCAATTCTTATGCCCAGCAGTACTCCCAGGTCCGTGACAACCTTCAACCCCCAGGCCCAGATGGAGCTCAGATATCGCCGCACGCGTCCCGAGCGGAACATCATCGCTCGCTATTGAGAACGTCATTACAACGTAGAAGGCTGTGTCGCTTACGAGTTGGGCTATGTCATAGATCGCATAATATTAGGCACAGTAAAAGTACAGTCGTTACATAGGGTAGGCATGCAGCAGTGTTCAGCAATCATCGGGAATTGACATCGAATCGTTATAATCCGCGGCAAAGACTCCCAATCCTCGACTTGCAAAAACTTTCCACAGCAGGCACCTGTTTGTGCCGTTGTATCTGTTCTGATCTGCTTGGATCCAGGCATCACGAGCGTTCAGGACTGATTGTATGTGAGCATAATAGCGTCTTAATGGGAAAAGCGAACAGCATACAGGTAGGGTTACAGGGCTGGAGGGCAAGGGCGTCAATGAGGAGGTGCAAGAACACCACATTTCCCTCTGACCCTGTGGGATCGGTGTTTGCTTCCGCAGACCAGCCATACGCGGCAACGAGAGATGCGTAAACATTATGGAGCATGTTTGCCCAAATCTCGCCGATTGCTATTGATGAAGGTTTTTGATTGAATAATTTCATCGTAAGAGACAGTTAACTTACCATGGACTTCAGTTCGTCCAATCATGCTTGAATACATCAGGGGGTTCACAGTCCTGTGATGTGCTCTTTAGGACGGCTAGGCACGGCCTTAGGGAAGCACATACAATGAGGTAGAATATGGGTGGCTGCGTACACCAGGCGCCCAGTTAGTAACATACTGGCCCATGACATAGTCGGGAACTGCACTCGATGTATGCTCTGTCCATCTGGTTGCACACGTTATTTTGTCTGATAACCATTTAGATGGTCAGTTATACGTACTCTGCGACTGCATCCGACCAGCCTAGACGACAGATTTCTTGAGAGACCAAATGAAATGAAAACCCATCGTACATACCTTCACCGAGTCCCTCAGACTCTGTTGTTTGTAGGCAAGCAGCCGTGCCACCTCCAGTCATTCGGTTTGTCATGCCATGCGTGTTCTCGTGGACTACAATATCATTCTCGAGTGCACCATCACGCATGGGCTGGGAAAACTCCTTCAGTACGTCTTTGACATGATTCAGGCATGAGGCTTACCTGAACATAGTCCCACAGGTACATCCCTTTAGGCAGTGTAAGCATCGTCCCTTGGCGATGAGTCAGTGGATCACTTACTCATAGTTGGCGATTGGCCACTATGAGAGATGAGTCAGTCAATGGCCATGCGCGAGAACGAGAACAGCTCACTCAGGCGGTGTAGCAAAGTCTGCGTTATCCAACCCCGCAGAACTTTGCACTGAGACATGTACTGGGTCATTGTCCTTCCCTCCCTTGTTGAAATTGTTCGTTTGGAAATTGAATGCTGACTATATAAGGGATGAGAATGCTAAGCGCGTGTCCTATCAGCAGAAATACCTCGGTGAATCCATATCTATACTTGTCATCAGTCTGTCATATCTAACAATGGAAAGGTCACAACTCACCGGTACATGATATCATGGACTGTATTGACAATATAGAAAGCGTTCGTTCGGGCAGCATCCAGGTTCACCTGGACGGTCGGTTGAACAGTCGGATCTTGCTTGTAGATAAAGTTAAGTGGTGACGAAGAGGCATTAGTGAGAGAGCTCTGCGATGTATCCTTATATGACATGGCGTTATTGCCACTGTTAAGGTGAAATCAGAATAACGTTAGAGGATAAGCCTTACGAGCACTCACTTCGTCGCTCTGTCGGGGTAAACGGTTGTTAGTGGGGAGAGCCAAAATGTTGAATCCATATAACTTACGTATAGTTCGTCGTTCCCGTCGAGTGCCATCCGAGGGGAGACGAGATTGTATCATAGGGATCAACCAGGGTTTCAAACCCTTGAGTCAAAACCTGTTTTTGTATGGGGAGGACAAGGTACTGGTAACCTCCGTTAGCTGCTGTCTCATACGATAGATCAGGACTACTCACCGAAGCCTTAGCAACGAAATCGGTCACATGGACCAGTTCTCCAGAGTGGGCATCAACGAACGCGTCATACCACGTTCCTTTAGCCTCGTTCCGGATCTGTATGGAGTGTGTAAGTACAAGAGATCCATCCTCTTTCGCGATGTATTGTATCGAGGCAGGGTGGCTGTTGTAAGTTCCATCAAGGACGCCTTCCGCTATTGAGATTGCCTTGTCCAGAGGAATAGAGGGCGTTGTTGGCGCGGCATTTTCTATTATCTCGTCAACGACATCGACGCAGTACCGGAACGTGGAACCTTACTGGGTTTAACAAAAGACGAGCCAAAGGATACAACCTTGTTATCATGGTTAAATGCAACATTCGCAACAGCGTTTGCGACGGGAATGCCATTCTAATAACGGGCACCGTCAACATGTGTTCACGTCAAGATAGGCCAAGTCAGCCTTACATGCATCTGTTTGACATAGGCGTGCTTTGCGGTCTCGCCAACGTAACCGGTCTTGTATGAAATCGCGCTCGAGTTGACACCGAGGTGCGACTGGAGGAATTGGATCGAGGACTCTTCCAAGTCCGGGTTGTCCCTCTTGGATAACGGGTGATCTATGCCTGTGCCGAATGTCTAAAAACAATGGAAACGATCAGTCTCAGTGAGATGTGGGTCTGTTGAAGCTTACCTTAAACGTCGAAGGCGGGTGGTACGTGTGCAGTTCCAATCCCCGACCAACAACTCGAACATGATGAGTGCTCGCTCTGAACCCACTGGAGGCAGGAGCAGCAAAGGCTTCAGGGTAAAGGGCTGATAACAGGACAATCGCCAACAGCTTTGCAGAGAGAGCCATAGCAGAAACAAAAAATGTGAGCGCTCAAAGTACCAGTTGACTCTATCACCAGCCATTCCTCAAGTCAAAGGTACTTATACCCCCTGAAAGGAAGAACGGTCCCTCCAAAGCACATGGAAAATCTAACATCGTGACAACGCACCCCATCATACCATTGTCGTACCTCACCTAAACCTTCTTGGATAACTGCGAATCACAACGAGACAACCGCATCAGGCCAGCAAACGCTGGCAGACACTTTCGACGACCAAAACAATCAGAGTCAACGCCATGTTCAGAATACTGAGTCGTGGGTACCCCGGTACGCTTTATAGCAACCCCCTCCCTTCATCCCCTCTAATTTTAGCCTGGAGGGTCTCGAAGCACGCGGTGCGAAAGCGTTCAGCTGGATCAGGTTATCAAGTCGCCGGGTAGGATGCCGTGGTAAGAATCCAAAGAAAGCCCTATTAAGCTCTGGAGCTCGTATGTCGCGCGGCGAAATGTGGACTTGGCGGATAAATCGTTTGGTGGCGCCAAGCATGCATGTCATACTTGTACAGGAACAATGCGGGCATGAAACAGCGAGGTAGGCGTTTACAACGAGTACAAAAGAGAGCTCTCACCTCACCCTACATATCGAAACAGCCGGCTTCTCATACTTCATAAATCCTGAGAAAGAGCCAGCGGAGGATGACCACCTCATCGCATCCACGGGCATAGGTTAGACCAAAGCGCATTACGACTGTTCCCTATGACTCGTTGACATAAGCACATGCTATACAGCGTGGTACGTGCTCAGACGACTATTATCCGTGAGGACCGACATGTTGCCATCCCTATAAATATATTGCAATGGGAGAAAAGGCGGGTTAGTAATTCAGTCCGAGAGTGACGTGGATGCCTGTTTATAGCGAGGTTCGCAGTGCGAAGGGCCGATCTCCAGAGTTAGTTTTAACGAGAATAGCACTGATAAGCGTGCGTTGTAGCGTGTACCAATTGTACCAGCGTCATGGGCACCATCCTCAACTCGGGATTTTGGGGAAACGGACATACACGGGTTCTTACATGAGCAGACAGCATATTTAGCATGCGGAGCATACTATCTCCAGAAATAGCTTACGGAACGAAAGCCGAATGAGCGACAACTGGCCTCGCAAACGGGGATGACTTACTTTGTCCTTAGCCTCCCAGGGCTGGTACTTCTGTGGCGCGAGGAAGGCCGAATGAGCGATGGGTAGGATCAGAATGGTGCTCACATACTCTCAGCCTTGTTACCGCCACATACACACGAATGATCACTGCCTTACCCGCCTAACATCCCACCTTACCTTCCCTTCAACGCCAGGCCCAAAATCGGCGTCCCTAAACAAAACAATAACCTTCCCCGCAACACCCGGTGCACCATCCCAATGATCCACTCTCCTCAACTTCCTACACTTCCATGCCAAGACCCCAGCAATCTCGTCATTCTTCTTAATCCGACTGCGATCCGTCATCGAAATATTCATGTTGTTATTATTGCTGTTGACGGTGGCGTTCGAAGGCAAAAGCGTGTGATTCAACGACCCAGTGCTAATATCATTTGCAGCAGCCGAGGTCAATATTCCACCAGGAAGAGCATTAGGAGAGATCTCGTAAAAGAATTTGACACCGTGGAATGTTGTGAGTTGTTCAAAGCCCGACAAAACCTCGGCCCATTCCACCATATTCGTCACGGGTACCTGACTTTGTCCCCGGATACTTGCACCATGACTTGTGGAAGCAGTCGATCCTGCTGATGAAGGTATGGAATTAGCAGGTCTAAGTCGCCTCCCGACGTCTAACCAAGTCAGCCCTGGTACACTCCACGCCAACATCCGTATATCATCCAAATCACCCCATCCTTCCAACTCAACCCTCTTCACGCTTGCCCCTGCTTTCTTCAAGTTCTGGTAAAACTCCGTATTGGCGTTCATATTCCCGCTTGCGTTTGTGGGACACTTGTGATCCCCACCACCCCTGCCGCCGTCACACAGGACAGAACCACCAGCACCGGCACCGATCAACTTGAAGCCTTTAATGACTTCCAGCGGTCTCGCTTCGTCGCATTCTGCTCGAAGTATCATGCTGATTATGTCCCTATTGGCGTGTAATTCACGAAGTTTGGGTAACATGTTGCGCTGGGGTGTGCGGATACGGCGGAATTGCGAAGATGGGCCGACCTCTAGGACCTTGAGTATTTGGAGGTTAGGATGGGCACAAAGGAAGGTTTCGAGCGGGTTCTGTTGGATGGTCGGTGTGTCAGCTGTGGATGTTGACGTTGACGTCGTGAGGGTGGTGGTTGTGGTGAAGCAGGAGAGGTTGGTGAGTGTCAGAGAAGTGAGGTGTGACCAGCGCCCGCAGACCAGGAATTCGTTCGCAACTGGGATGGGGTTATGACCTGTCTTTGAGGTTCTGAACATTATTTCGAGGCTCTATGTGTATAAAAGTTATTGGAGTTGAATTGAGAATGAAGTTCGGGCAGAACCTCACCTCGATGTTGGGGCATTGATGAAGGACGTTTGCGATCCTGTTCATAGCAGGTTCCTTAGGAGCACCATAGCTGAATTGCGTGGCCTTTAACGATATAGACCGCAGGTTGACCAGCTAGGAGTTCATCAGTACAAGTTACATATCTCCCGACGCAAGACATGCTCACCACAGATTTGGACAACTTGTCAGTTCCTTGTTCATCCTCTTCGCCTTCAGAATCACTTGCAGGCAAAGGCGCAAACGCCATATTATCCACCACCTCCAGCGTCCTCAGTGACGGTCCACACTCGTCCACAAGAGTCTTCCAAACGGCGCCATCGTCAAGGACGGTCATCGGCGAATGATTAGACTCCCACTTCAATCTCACTAGCCCCATCATCTTTGTGAGTGCAGTGACAAAGTATTTTTCCTGTCTCTTGTGGATCGATACTCTCTTGATTCCAACTCCCGCTATACTCTCATCCCCGTCTTCGTGTGCAGATGTGGAAGATGAGTCCTCTTCAGTGCTCGTAGCACTAACAACTTCCTCTGCCTTTACCCCGCCGCCCACCCCACTCTGCTTCGCAGCACCAGAGGATGCAACAGGCTTCCTACACACCCTCGGAACCAAAAGCCTCTTCTCACTCCTCTCGTCAAGAACTTCAACCATTCTCACGTTCGCAGCCAGGTCCGTTCTTTCGCATAAATGCTTCCACACACCAATCATCGACAACTTTGCCCGAATAACACGATACTCCCAATGTCGAGGAAACACGACCTCATAAAGCCTCCTGCAGGTGATCCCGAAATTCATGAGATCTTCACGCGTTTCGATACAAGCTGTAATACGATCGAGGATTTCTGTTGGTTGACGTACGAGCAGGACCCTAGGTCTCTTGAATATGTGGGCATTTGACGCGTTTGATAGCCCGGGGACATCGTCATTGCCGTGAGGAAGAGAGGAAAGGAGGAACGGCTCGACGATGTTACAGAGATGGAGACACAGTTTGTGTTCGTCGATCGTGAGAAGCTTGTACTGGGATCCCGCACCTCCTCCTGTAATAATACGCGAAGGTAGTGATGTGAGAAGTTTGATGAGTGTATTTAACGCGTTGAATGGGTCTCTGCGATCGTAGGACCTCGGATTAGTGTCGACTTTGTCGGATCTGAGGGTTCGGTGGAGAGCATTGGGTTTGGATAAGGACTTGGGAGTGCCGTTGGGGGTGGCAGGAAGTGCTGAGGCTGCGCGGCGGGGGGCACGTATGCGAGAGTGTGCGAGTGTCGCAGACTGCGTACCTGGGAGGGATGCTTTGGGGGACCTGGCAGACTGAGGCATGGGAGTACCTGGCAACCCAGTTCTCAGGCCTCAGGGAAGGCCCGCATCATCATTTTGGGCACATGGAGACGACTATACCTATAAGACTAGTAGATAGCCTGTATTTACATGTCAAAATATCAGCAAACCTTATCTCTGAAAACCAGGTATCCTGAATATCATATCCCTTAGCATTTGAGAGATATCGAGAGATATCATACATATCACTCAAATATAGAAAGCCGAGGAAGTCGACATACCACCCGAGTATATCTTGTCTCTGTTGATCATATTAAGCGGAACTATTCCCATGTTACATATGGCGTGAATGATAGATACAGTCATTTAGCGTTCCTTTTAACACTTAGAATATGCCTGACAAACGCCTGTCCCTGAATAATAAGGCCAATTTGCTTACCTCCCAGAGTCACCAGTGAGAAAAGTCATGTGATCTCTAAGTGTTGTGTAAAACGTCTCAACGGGCGCCCAGTGTCGGAAGCACAAGCAGCATGGCCACACCCAGCAGCCCCCATCAGCAGAAGAGCTCGACTGTCGACACAGGGCCGATCCGAGATACTCCATAATTATGGTACTAGCAGTCATGTCTCTCGTGATATCCAGACCCCCCAGGTTGACTATGCGCCATATCTCCAACATGGTGTACACATGCCCTTCAGAGACTTTCTACATACGGTCTGTGGGTGCGACGAGAAGTGGGAAGACATCCGAAAAGATCTTTGGGATGAGATAACCGAAGATTCTCATTTCATACTGATGGTGTGACAATATGAGATGCCTCCACCAATGAGTGAGGCAAACCATCACACCCCACTTGTTGCCCTCGTGAATGCAGTCTGGGGTCGCCTTGGCCACGATGATTCCGCTTCTGTTGTATTGACAACTCGGTTGTATCTGGCTCTCATGCATTCAAGAAGCCAGACCTTGTGAAACAATTTGTCTGCCGCGCCGTGTACATGCTTTACCCGCTGGTGGTTATGATGGCAAGCGTCACAGTGATTGACCAGCACGATCACTAGCTATCTCGAAGAAGCAGAAGATGAAGGTGGAGAGGTCCTACAATGACCCCATCACCTCCGCGACACCTAGACCCAAGTAGGTCCTAGATTTCTTGCGGCATGCACAGAATGATAATCCTAAAGGCACCAGAGAAAGAGAACAGTACGACTACCCTTAGCGGTAGCTTGGAAGGCATCTTCCAAAACTCGGCGAGACAAGTCCAGGAAGAATTCTTTTGGAAGATAATGTTTTGTGAAAACGACCCCCGCAAAGGCTGGTTGGCCAATAGCCAATAATACTCAGCAGTCCCGAATTTGATAGACTGAACGCTGAAATATAGGAAGATACACACCGAGAACGTTAAGGAATGATGTAGAAACGAGTCGTGTTGACGATCGCCAGCTCCTATCGTCCGGCTACCCACGTTCTAAAATAGACAACAATAGAAATGGCTAATGATTTAGCTATTTGGATTGAACAGCGAACCGATGGTCATTGGATGAACGATGATATGTGATGTGGTGATTTGTAGACCAGAATGCGTAGGCTCTCAATGGTCAGCGGTGACAAAATCCAATCATGAAAGAACACGGGAAGGGCTGATGCACGACCGTCGCTCATTCTCGACCGCCGTTCTCATCGTGAGACGAAGAGAAGCAGAAGACGGTTCCCCAGGAACCCAAGGCACCTGCTTTCCCATAACACATCTCATTCACCTACCACTTTCCCATCCATTCTCCAATTTGGAGCTACAGACTTTGTTTTTATAAGGAATAGGGGGCTCCATTTCGGCATCGTTCGGGTTTATACACCAATGTTGGAGCGACTGGTCTTAAAATAGCACGTACTCCTGATTTAACCCGTCAGCTACAAGGATCCTCGTTCATGGGGTTCAACAGCCGCCATAAACCCACCATGCACATCCTTGATAGGTGCCAGTATACCCATGTCATTCCCACATCGCTATTTATCATCGGGCGGTCTTTGCTCAATTCCCAGCGTCGGCATATGGCCATAGCCATCTAGTTTCCGTGGAACACATCTAAGAATCCTTGCTTAGGTTACAAACCCGGAAGGTACGGGCTCCTAAAGAATATAAACTACATTGTGAGGCGGCTATCTAGCGCCACCAGAAATGTATACAATGTTTCGCAAGATAACGATCGTGCTCGCATTTTCCTCTCTCGCTTTGTGCGCAACATGGGGATCAATCAGAGATGTCCCAAAGCTTAATTGGGATTTCATCATAGTCGGAGGTTTGTGTTGATGCACGTCTCCCACTTACCTGACTGTCTCTGATGTTAACCCACATTCAGGTGGAACCGCAGGATCAGTCCTCGCAAGCAGGCTAACCGAAAACACGAAGTTCGAAGTTCTCTTAATAGAGGCGGGACCAACGTACGTCCGTCTCCACCAACTCCCGGTTATCCTGTACCCAATGCCTTTATACAGCAATGAAGGAGTCCTAGAGTCAATGTGCCCGGGTCTTCAGTCCAAGCTCGCCCGTACACGCTATGACTGGAACTTCACCACTGTTCCAATTCCAGGTTATAATAATCGTTCTATCGATTACCAACGTGGGCATCTCCTCGGCGGAAGTAGTTCCGTTAGTGAGTAGATCCCCAACATAAGTGCAGCTGTCGGAAACTCACTTGAGAGACAATAGACGGGATGGTTTTTACCAGGGGCGCAGCCTCGGACTATGACCGTTGGGCCAGAGTCACTAGCGATCCAGGGTGGAGCTGGGACAACCTCCAGCCATACATCAAGAGAGTAAGTGCTACTGGATCCCTCCCTTGACAATGCAAGGCTGACTCTGATCTAATTTCATGTAGCAAGAAAAGTTCCAACCACCCGTAGACGACCACAACATCACTGGTCAATACAACCCCGCAGTCCATAGCCTGAATGGCTCCGTCCCAATAACCGTTTCAGGGTTCCAACACCCCACCGTCGACAGAATCACTCTGCAAGTGACACAGGAACTAGGTGGAGAGTTCGCATACAACTTGGACTTCAACTCTGGAATGCCTCTTGGCGTAGGTTCGTAATTCAGTAGATATTATGACGCAACCACGAGACTTAAAATTGGACATTATGCTAGGATTCCTTCAAGCAACGATAGGCCATGACGGAACCCGAAGCAGCGCCGCAACATCCTACTTGACCCCAGACGTCCGGTCCCGCAAGAACCTCCATATCGTTACAGACACCCTTGTCACTCGCGTCCTCCAAACTTCCGGAGGATTCAATAACAAAACGCAGGATCCTACTATCAGAACGGTGGAAATCACCTCCTCTGACAATCCGTCGGATGCTATCCTCATGACGGCCTCGAAGGAGGTCATCCTGTCCGCAGGATCAATTGGGTCCCCTCATATCCTCCTCAACTCCGGGATTGGCGATCGGAACGATCTGGAGAAGTTAGGGATCCCAGTGATATTCCATAACCCAAGTGTTGGACGGAACATGACAGACCATCCTTCTTTGAACGTCTCGTTCGGTTTGAAACCTGGTTTTATCGACATAGGTCCTTGGGCAAAGTGAGTTCCGATAGTGACTCTGAATACATTCACTAATCCACAAAATTATCCAGCCTGAGTTTCGATACAGACTTGCAAGCGCAGGCCCTAGCACTCTGGGAGAAAAACCGAACCGGGCCATACACCGCACTAGTGCGAAGTGACCACATTGGTTGGATCCGTGTACCAGATGACTCACCAATACTCCAAATGTTCCCTGATACTTCCTCTGGCCCTACGGCCGCACACATTGAGATTTTCGCCGGGGCGAGTTCTCACCTTATCCCCACCTACACGAGCGGGATCTGACCCCAGCTTTGCAGGCAACCAACACCTTATGGGACACCCGCCTCCGTCTCAGTAGCCCTGCCTCGCGTGTGTCAAAAATCCAATGCTCATGACAATTCCACTAACCCAAACATCGGTTATAGGTGGCTTCCTAGCCCTCCGCTCCTCCAACCCCCTCGATCCCCCACTAATCAACCCAAACTTCTTTTCTCATCCCTTCGACATCCTTGCTATCCTCGAAGGCATCAAGGCTGCCAGGCGCTTCGTCTCTTCGCCAGTCCTCAAAGACTCCATCACCGGTATCCTCGAACCGTTCGCTAACCTTTCCACTGATGCTGAGATTGAGAACGCTATACGAGAGAACGCAGTGACGGCGTGGCATCCTATTGGGACAGCTATGATGTCTCCGAAAGGTGCCAGTTGGGGAGTTGTTGATCCGGATTTGAGAGTGAAAGGTGTGAGTGGTCTGAGGGTCATTGATGCGTCCATTATGGTAAGTGGTTCAACCCCGTGTGATCAGTTCGCGATACTGAGAGGGTGGTAGCCGTATATACCTTGTGCGCATACGCAGACGGCAGTTTACTTTATCGGGGAACGAGGAGCGGATCTTGTGAAGGAAGCCTGGGAATAGATTTTGGGATATTGGAACAACAGAAAAACTTTAGCACTGTGCTTGTATATATGTACCACTGATGGCGAGACTAACCCATTTACTTGACATGGTCTCGCGGACTTTTTAGCCGTTGGTCCGTCGTTCTCTGACTTAGTTTCGGAGCGAGATCAACACTGTTGTTGTAGAGCAGGAACTGGTCCCTCTTCCGTCCGTCTAGCTTCAAACGAGCTCTGGCAGTTGCTCAGCGCAATCCCTGATCTCCTTCATCGTAACTAGGCGAGGATAAAATGACATTCCGCCCCCGCCGTCCAAGACACTTCCCATTCCAACATTGCATACTTTCCTCCCACTCCTTCATCTCCAATGACAATATGCTCTTCCTACTTGCATCCTGATCCATCTCCCATAGCAGTCTTGAACGGAGTTCACGTCACGAACTATCGTCCACCTCCTTATCACATCGTCTACAAATAGCATTGTCTGCATTGCCAACAGTGAACATGGAGGGCGACCATAGGAGAGTACGGAACGTATCTCTACGCCGGTGGTGGAATTTAAGGAGCATAGCCGGTCCGTGAATTTGAGACAACTGATCCTCAAGGTCCACATCGCCATCACCGCTTCTGCCACCACTCTTGCCATCAGAAGGGCTAGGGGCGGGCAACGGGGACTGAGAAGAAGATGATAGGTTAATTGGGAGAGTGTATACCGCAGCGTGTTGAGGAACCTCATCCCATCCAAATCTTGCACCAAACGCATATACCCGTACTAGCTCCAAAAGAAACAGAGGTGCATACATGATGCATGGACAATGGACAACGGGCTCGGTGCACCAGGTACTCTATTCCATCAACCTCCCCGTCGAGCTCAGCGAAAGAGGACCACGGAGAGCTTGATAGCCCGCTCATCATCAGGAGGACACACTCCAGTGGCGCAACAGGAAACGGAATGTAGTGAAGCTTCGATTCGAAAGACGTCGAAGCAGAAGTAATGTCAGAAATGTGTGGTATCTCGGACTGAATATCTTTGGGGAGAAGAGAGCGGAAGTATCCTGATGTCATTCCGAGAGTGATGCTGGACAGCTGAAGAGGTGAGTTCTTGGGTAGAGGTGTAGGGTGCCAGCAATACGTCTGGCGGTGTAGTTGATGAGAGAGCTGAGGGCGAGAAGAGAGCGAAGTGGGGATGTCAAGATGTGTATACGGCGTACCTATGACAGGATTTTTATACTACGAAATGGATTTGGCTTGAATTCGAGATGAAAGTGCTAGAACACGGAGAAATAAGAGGAATAAATGGATTTGATTGATAATTTACCGGAGTGTAGCAAAGTTTGACTACCTATTTGTCTAATAGAGGCCGTGAATAGAATGAGACCAGGTGTTGGATGCTCGAATTAGGAAAAGCGCCGCGATCCTGGTGTCGTCGCAGTAAGGGACCAAGGAGCCACCTTCTGCAAGGCAAGTTGGAAGTCCTCCTGCGTAACAAGTTGTCTCCATTCTCGTAGAGCATACATGCCTGCGGGTGACATCTGCACCAATCCAGCTTGCAGGATAAGAGGGATGCACCTTCCATACAAATACTATAGACTTCGGTCCCAGAACAGTGCCCCATCATCTCTGCCGATGCACAAAGGTTGATCCTGCATTGCAGTTATACCTATGGCAACCTATACCTGTTGTCTTCTGAAGGAGCCACCTTCCGAGAGCAGATATAGAGAATTGTTACACATGCCTTGGTGCTCGGAGGGAGGAACTCGATCTTATGGTCAATATGGCTCTAGGGCCAAGTCAAGAATATCTGGCTCAGAAACACTAAGCAGGGCATTTGGCAAAGAAGGGTAGGATGACATACCTAGTAACATTTATGTTCTTCATTGGTTCGAAACCATCAGGCTGGTTCAGGAGCTCCAGCCTCATCCACTGCACCTCAGAGATAGTAGCAGCTAGAAGTCACCGCTGCCATTTCAACTCTCTCTGCCTTCACAAAGAGCTCTTGAACAATATGACTTTCCTGACAGATGTACTTCTGTATGAGCTTGCTTCCACCAACCGAATGAACTTGCAACCCAGATGTGTGCAAAGGCACAAGCCAGAAGGGGCTTCCCAGTTCCAGGAGACCCATAGAGCCGGACAGCCTTTGGTTGTGTGATACCGAGAGCCTCAAATAACTGGTATCTCAATAACTTCCTTAATCTCCTTTTTCTACTTATTCAAGCTCCCAAACATTTTGTATGTACTGTCTGGCACTTTCTCAACCACTATGAGTGACACGAGAGAGTCGATCTCCTTTGACAAGAGTTGTCAAGAATCTAAACGAAAAGTAACTTGTAGCGTGGGTTCAGAGTATCGACCTCGATCTCCGAGTCAATGTCCACAACTAGAAAAGGTAGTCAAATTATCAGCCATGCAACCACCGACAGAGTCTACTAGTCAATTATCTGCACTGTATTTGCCGTCAGGCTATGCTTTCACAAGTACATTGTTCTTCCCCATCGTTTTCACAACCCCTCCAACATAACTTCCGGGTTCATTATGAGCCTCACTATCACTAGATGCAAGGATTAGCTCTAACAGTCTCCGCATCGAAAGGATGAAAACCATACTCTGAGTGTTTGGTGCATTCCCCTGGGACTCAAAATGCCACATGCTGTCTGTTTTCTTGTTAATGAGAAGTTCTTCAGCTTCTATTTTCACCTAGTAGTAATGCAAGTAGGTGCAACTGGGGTTTTCATTGTAGTGATGGCCATAGGCGTGGATATGGGGACAGTATAAATTAGACATCCATTGGCACGACACTACATACCCTCCACGTCGACAGAAAGTAAGGTTGGCATCAATGACCAATATATACTTTATGGTGGATAATGGAAGATGTGAGAAGAAGAGAAGAAGATGGAATATGGTCCAAGGCAAGAGCAGATGGAGCATCAATGTACATAGGCGAAGTGTCTATGCTACCGAAGCTACATTCAGAATCATTACGAGGCCAGAACCATATCCAAAACAGGCTTTGTCACCAGAAAATACACATGAGACAATATTGCGGTAGGGAGCAGGGATCCAGCAGTGGCAATGTGTATTCACCACCCAGTGGCGATCATCGGATAACGAAATGGAGGGCTGGAGAGGGGGCTCAGGACTGGACGAGCTACTCGCCGAAACGAGGGGAACTTTTCGAGGCAAGTTCCACATTTTGACAACTCCGCTTTGCAATGAGATAACTCGCGTGTCGTCGTGCGAAAAAGCAACAGATGTCACCAAGCCCATAAAGCATTTGGCTTCCAACTCCTCTGTCCTCGCATTCCAAATCCTCACCATCCCATCATCCGATCCAGAGACCACTCGCATGTCATCATGCGAAAAAGCAACGGACCCCACCGGACCTGTGCAGCCCTCTAGTTTGGTTTCCAACTCGCCTAACCTTGCGTTCCAAATCCTCACCATCCCATCAACCGATCCAGAGACAACTCGTGTGTCATCATGCGAAAAAGCAACAGATCTCACCGGACCTGTGCAGCCCTCTAGTTTGGTTTCCAACTCGCCTAACCTTGCGTTCCAAATCCTCACCATCCCATCAACCGATCCAGAGACAATTCGCGTGTCGTCATGTGAAAAAACAACACATCTCACTGGACCTGTGTGACCCTCATATTTGGCTTCCAACTCGCCTGTCCTCACATTCCAAATCCTCGCCGTCCAATCATCCGATCCGGAGACAACTCGTGTGTCGTCATGCGAAAAAGCAACAAATCTCACTGGATCTGTGTGGCCCTCGAATTTGGCTTCCAACTCGCCTGCCCATGCGTTCCAGATCCTCACCGTCTGATCAGACGATCCGGATGCAACCCGCGTATCGTCATGCAAAAAAGCAACAGATCTCACAGGACCCGTGTGGCCCTCGAATTTGGCTTCCAGCCCGCCTGTCCTCACATTCCAAATCCTCACCGTCTGATCAGACGATCCGGAGACAACTCGCATATCGTCATGCGAAAAAGCAACAGATCTCACCAGATCCGTGTGGCCCTCATATTTGCCTTCCAACTCGCCTGACCTCACATTCCAAATCCTCAATGTCTGATCGGACGATCCGGAGACAACTCGCATATCGTCGTGCGAAACAGCAACAGATATCACCGGACCCTTGTGACCCTCAAACTTGGCTTCCAACTCGCCTGTCCTCGCATCCCAAATCCTCACCGTCCGATCATCCGATCCGGAGACAACTCGTGTGTCGTCATGCGAAAAAGCAACAGATGTCACCCAATTCGTGTGGCCCTCGAATTCGGCTTCCAATTCGCCTGTCCTCACATTCCAGATCCTCACTGTCTGATCATCCGATCCGGAGACAACTCGCATGCCGTCATGCGAAAAAGCAACAGATCTCACCCAATCCGCGTGGCCCTCGAATACAGCTTCCAACTCGCCTGTCCTCGCATCCCAAATCCTCACCGTCCGATCACCCGACCCGGAAACAACTCGCGTGTCGTCATGCGAAAAAGCAACAGATGTCACCGAATCCACGTGGCCCTCGAATTTGGCTTCCAACTCGCCTGTCCTCACAATCCAAATCCTCACCGTCCCATCAGAAGATCCGGAGACAACTCGACTACCCTCATTGGAGAATTCAACAGAATTGGCCCTCGAGTTTCCACCAATGCAGAGTTCCATTGGCCCCCATGAATCAGGTAAACCCAGAATGACCTCCGGTCCTGGCCTCACCTGTCCACCATAGACTTGACGCATCAATGACTTCTTGGGAATCCACGTGAACGCGGACTGATAAACCTCGAAGCAATTCTGCTGAATGCACTCAAAATTCATCCGCAGAAAATGGCATGCGTCATCAACGATTGATCGTAGATATTCATTATCTGCAGTCGAGATGCACTGCCATGGCGTCAGCACAAGACTTCACTTACTGATTCTCGAAACTTACCGAGAGAGCCGTACTTGCACTTAGGAGTGAGTGGATTCCTGTTCTCAGCTCACTGATTACGCTCAAACACTCCATCCAATGCAACAGGTGGGCTTCCAGGAACACCTGCAGAGTAGAAATAAGTGGCGTAATGACTTGAAGCCCGGAGTCCCGGATCTCGCTAAAATGCGCCGCCCAGTACATGCATGCATACTTGAGAGCCTCGGGAATTTTCCTGGCATTCTCGGATGGGTTGACTCTGCCCATATGCGAGACCGTTAGCTCTTCAGCCATGTCACAGATGTTATACCTGAGCGACGAATTCATGAACTCCAGGCATTTGAGCGCAAGCTCTGCATGGCCTTCGATAGGAATAAGAGGTGTGAATGGGGAAAAACGGCTCGGCGGACAACGTTTGGGGTCTGTGAGAAATTCTGGAAAGGATGCATGAAATGCGGTAACTGGAGCATTTTCCTCGGCAGGGATATGAAGGACGGAGGTGAGCCGTGACAAATACTTCTTTGGCTCCGGTATTTTGCTCAGCGCAGAAAGGGCGTTGGTTGATAACGGATGTCGGAGAAATACGACAAACGAGAGGAGGGTCTTCATAAGAGGCAAAATTCTTTCTTTTTGCTCACCAGAGGCTCGTTTGAGAATACCACCGTAGAGCTCGTCGATGGTCGAGGTTTGTTGGTGGCTCCATGCACGCTCCGCCAAGAACGTGAGATGCTCTTTGTAAAGGTCCTCGCCGTCTCGAATATAGCGTCGTGCTGTAGATGCATAAATGAAAAGTTTCCCGGAGTTTTTGACAATTTGGGACAGTTCGCTCTCTGGCGGCCACTCTTCATCGTTATCCGGATCATACTCCCTCTTGATCTCGGCCAGTGATACCTCCAAATATATCCGAATGTCCTTCTCCACTATGTCTTTCTCGATCTCGTGAAGCAAGAAAATGTCATGGGAACTCTGCGACGATCTGAAGGCGGCTTTAATGAGGTAGTCGTCTCTGCTGACAAGAAGGAATTTGAGGGGAAGACTCGGTGCAGAATCGAGAATCAGCTTGATGAGACGGTAGACAATGTGAAGGTCTGTACACTCGTCGAGAGCATCGACGACAACAATCTTGTAAACCCCGACCTGGCCCTTAACGGCAGCCTGTAACGGCTCACGAATGAGGGCTTGAAACTGCTCTTTCAAGTCATTCGACTCCGCAAGGTCCGGTTCCATCTCGAGCGCCTGCACAACCCCGGCCGTCATTGTAGGTGAGCCCTTGGAAAATTGGTATGCCATGCCCGGGATGATGTTCCGGGCATCACTCGTTGTCTCTGAGGCCCGAGAACAAAAGAAACTCGCCCCAAGCATCTGCCGTTTTTCCATGAGCTCACAAAATGAATGAGCGATCGTCGACTTTCCGATGCCCGCCATTCCGACAAGCCAATACACTCTGGGGCGTTGCGAATCAGTGGCCCAGTCTTCCAATGTTTTGAGGACATCAACACGCGTATCAGGCATACATCCTGTAGGATCGCCATACGCAGAGTGGCGAGTTTTATATGAAGCGCCTCCGGGGCGAAGTTTGTCGATTGAGCCTGTTACAATGTGAGGATCCCAAGTCGTCATTCTCATGAAGGCAGCGTAGCTTACGGGAATTTAACAGCTGTGGATGGAACATATGAGGCTGATCGTACTTCCTCAACCCCGAAAATACTCACCTGCAACATGCTCTGTACGGTTACGTTGGTGCACAACTGTATGTCGATCTGTGGAACGAAATGAGCACCATGCACGTACAGGCATGCTCCATAGCTTGCTAGAGAAGGTAGAACACATACGAGGAAGAGATCGCAAACACTGCTGAGGTCTTTCAACACCCTTTGTATCGTCCCGGGATCGTTCGAAACCTCGAAAATGCGGGTCGCAAGTGGTCTATCTTGCAAGTGCTGGATAACTCTAGCCAAGCGCTTGATAGTTCTGTGGTTCGCCGATGAGAAATCAGTTACAATTGCAAGAGGCGAGGCCGATACTCACGTGGAGAAACTTTCGACTCTCCCTTCAATCGCCTTCAATCCACCTTCTTCCTTGTATCGTCGCACGAGTAATAAGATAGCGTTGGCTCTTTTCTCGAGGGTTGCCAACTCCTCCTTGTTTGCCGATACGCCCTGCCAAGAACAACTTAGTGACGGAAAAAAGGATAGAAATGGCTTGCGCACATCGAAGATCTTGTAAATCGTCAAGAATCCAGCTGCGGCAGCTTTCAAGGGCAGGCAGAGGTCTGAACATTGCTTGAGACCTTCCGCTATGACCACCAATCCATGAAGAGCTGTGCTGCCTACAGCCTTGCCTTTCTCGAGTGGGGTTTGTGGGTTTTGCTGAGGTTCCGGGACGATATCCAGATACTCATTACCGGAGGCAGATGGAGAGGTTTGGACCGTTTGGTGAACCTGAGGGGTTGCAGGAGCACGGGGAGGTGTTCCAGTCCTTTGGAAGGCATGAGGGGCTGCAGGGGCTGCGAGGACTGAGGCGATTGCGTCTCGCGTTTTTCTGTTGCGGCGTCTTAGAAAAGCGGGCATCGTAAATCGATTAGCTCGGGGTAAGTGCTGGTCAATGAGGGTGGGTCAACGTTGAACGGACAAACAGATAGCTGTGAGAGTGGCTGCTGCCCCGTGTGATTAACGCTCGGTACCAAAGCTCTCACGTTAATCGCGGGTGAAAAGCTCCCTTGGCGCCTAGTAGCAACATACCTGCACCGCCATTCTACCCTTACATACCTGGCTATACACGGCCAGCATATATCCACGCCCCTCCTGGTTTCAACAAGCATGAAGCTTCGATGTATGGCCAGATTGTAGACCTGTTGCATATGCACTTCATATCAAACCCCTCTAATCAGAAAGGGTAAATATCCCTGTTCCCCCTTCCTAATTAAAAGGTTTTCTTGGCAGTGTTGGGTGCATCAGGCTAGAACCGAGGATTCAAATCTGTTGCATCAAGGTAAGAGCCATGCAATCTGCTAGCATAAAAAGAGGTTCCGTACAAATTTACGTGTCACAGGCAACAAGACATCAACCAAAGCCACATCAAAAGCCAAGCCACAAGAAGCGTAAAACACGGAGAACGGGGAGGCTCGAAGAGAAAAGACGCTCTCAATTATGGAATCTCATCAACAGCCACACTGTTAGATGTGCTCCTCTCAGTCCATAGATGGTTTTGGGACTTGGTGATTTCAGCCTAGGTTAGTCAGGTGACATAGTCATGTGATGGTTGGACTTGTAGCTGGCCTGTGGATGTCCTGGAGTCTTCAGTCTCATACAGGTCTCCACAGGTGAGTCCTAGTGCTGTATTCTTTAGCCTTGAGTCTCATACAGGTATCCACAGTATTTTCTTTGTATCTCCCTCAGTTCTCAATCAACTGACTTCGTTTTACTGCTGTTAGGTTCATTTCCGCACCCCCTACACACACCATTCAACAGGTTACGGGCCCTGCACTATAACAGTACTGAAACATCGATTTTACACCACCTACTGTTTCTACATCCACTCCCTCACTCACCAACACTTCCCACACTTTCCCCTTCACCAATTTCGCTCTCCTGCTTGCAAAAATGGCGACCTCTGGCCCAAACTTTGCCAAGTTGAACACTACTAACTATGCTACATGGTCTGGAGAGATAGAGGCATGGCTTTGAGCCTCTAGGCTGTGGAGACTGGTTTCAGGTAGTGCTAAAGCACCCTGTATATCCTCTTCCTCCAAGGAGGCTGAGCTGTTGGCTTTGGAGGCATAGGAGGCTAAGGTGGACAAGGCAGCTGGATGGTTGTTGTTAATGGTAGAAGCTAAGCAGAGGATTCATTTCAATGGGATTTAGGATGACCCAGTGAAGATGTGGGATGCTCTGAAGTCTGTGCACTTCTAGCAATGTCCAGGGATGAGATTCAACACCTATGATGACCTTTTCAGCATCAGGAAGCAAGAAGATGAGTCCCTGCAGTCCCTCCTCAACAGGATTGAAGATTCCATGAAGAAAATCAAAGATCTTCGTCCTGCAGGCTTTACCCTTGACAAACTGGACGAAGAACTCGCTTCTATGGCCCTAATTCGAGCCCTACCAGCTGAGGAATACTCCTCCTTCACCTCCTCCCTCCTCCTCCTTGACAAACTTGACAAGGCTTCTGT
>JAEUWL010000342.1:0-55335 GCA_018524415.1 Podaxis rugospora
CTCCCTGGCAGCTGTAGGAAATGAGTCCCTACCATCCCCCTCAAAGTGTCCTAGGATTTCTCCTCCCTAGCAGCTGTAGGAAATGAGTCCCTACCAGCCCTCCCAAAGTGTCCTAGGATTCGTCCTCCCTAGGGACCCTAGGGAATGATACCCTACAAGTGCCCATAACCCCTAGCTGAGGTCGGGGAGGACAATGAAGATGTGCCAACAAGGCGCTGTCCAGGTGCGGATCGCATGGCGTCCTCGAAGCCTCGGGTGTATGGATATGACACCCTTGTTAATCAGGCTAGACTAGCCTGCAAATAGAACAGCAGCAACAAAGTTTATCAGCCAACGTGTGCAAGCGAACGCACCGTTCCTTTGATGCATTGTGTCTCAATACATCAGACCTCGAGATTTTGCCAGACTTAGGTTGGCCAGAGAGCTATATGCTCACTAGACCTTACGCCAATGAGATATCTTTGCCATCAGACTTCGGCCAATAGGCGATTTCCCCCGGAGGCCGGATTGCAGTACTGGGTTGATAAAGGAGCAATACGCTTGCCTCATAATGGGCATTTCGCTGCAATAATTCCTCACTGACGTTTCAGTGTAGACTGGACAGACACTGTAGGTGCGTGCTGCTATGCTGTCTGGCAATAGAAAGAAGGCTTTGCCCCAATTACACCACATCCCGGCGAATCCTTCTACGAAGGCGTCTTCTTCAGCCATGCTGTAGCATGCGTCATAAGGCATGGTTTTGTTTCCTTGCGCCTGCAACTGGATAGTGAAGCTCAAACTGGTGATTACAGATCTTTTCACTTTTGTTATGCATCGTATACTCAACATCCGCCCATGAAGAGTCCCATTCGCTACACGTGTCTCTTCAGTAGGCCTATGGCCAAATGCACTCGACTTATCAATAGAAACATCCGCGTGCCATCCTTCCAAATATCTGAGTATATATTGGTCCCAGATATTCCCACCTCCCACAACACCAAATCCCCATCCTCCGCCTGTCATGCCCAGTCACATTCCTGCTAGTGCGCTCATCAAACTCTTCTTCCTTGACGGAGCTCCATGGCAATGGCCAGCGTGGCAAGACCGCACTGGCATTCGCCATGGGTTGTTCCCTCCCGATGACGACAAGCTCCCTTCAGGACTTACTCGTGAAGACGTGACGGACATCGCATCTTACTTCAATGCTTATAATGACCAACCTATGGAGGATGACAAAATCGCTTTTGCCACCAGGACAAGGGGGAACTCGGCTTATCCAGGTCGGGCAAAGTGGAACGCATTTGTCTCGAGGAACTGGAACCGGTGGGGAGTCCATACCCTCATCGTCGACGAGCTGAAGGAATGGGATATCCATCCTCAGGACATCGTCATTCGCGAGCACCCTAAGGTCACCTGGCCTGACGCCGGCAGCTATGTTCCGATCGTTTTGGACAGCCTTGGAATGAAATTGTTTGGCGACGATGCTTTCCCCAGTGGTTCCGAGAGGCTTCCAACTGATCTACGGGCAGCATTGCGGATTTTCGTGCCAAGATCATGGGCCTGAATTCGCGTTCAGGTCTCTAGTCTCAAGAGCCGCGCACAAATAATAGAGGACTCGGCGCGCGATGCATTTAAAGGTGATTGATATACTCATGGAGTTTCTTGACTCATCTTGCTGCTTGATAGAGCTCGCAGAAGGAAAACCGACGAAAGCAAAGGTCAATAAAACCATCCGTGCAGTAGCGAAGTGGAAGGAGTGTGCAGAAACCCTCAGCACGGCGGACAACATTGCGGCAGCAGAAGAGATGTTGGCGGAACTGCAAGCAGTCATGGAGACATTGGGGGCGAAAATTTCTTCAAGAGTGAAGAAGCCAGCCAAATCGAAAGGTACGCACCAACCACCTAGAT
Source organism: Podaxis rugospora (assembly GCA_018524415.1). Lineage (NCBI taxonomy): Eukaryota > Fungi > Basidiomycota > Agaricomycetes > Agaricales > Agaricaceae > Podaxis > Podaxis rugospora. The sequence goes on from JAEUWL010000342.1 coordinate 1,888, forward strand.
TGACCTGGGTTCCAATGCTAACCCCCCCTCAGGTGTCTGCAAGATCTCCCCTGTGGCGCTCAAAACACTCTCCTTAGAAGCAGATATCGACGACATCCTCAACGCCTATCATGAGTACTTCGAAACAAACGTAGAGGACGAGGACGAGCAACCCATACAAGGGTGCCTACCACCGAAGGACCAGCTTACGGACGACAGTGGCGACTTTGGCATGGAGGAGGAAGCAAAAATGCCGCCGAGGCAGCTGGCTAAGGCGCTTGGTTTCAAAACTGGCGTTCCACCCACATTCAATCCTTATCGCCACAGATCTGGCATTTCACCCTGGGACGATGCAGAGTCGTTCGAGTTTGCGCCAGACCAGGTCATGCCTGCACATCTCGAAATGCTGAGGCTTCATTGGCACCAGCTCGCTGGCGTCCACTCTATTTTACGCAGTGTTTTTACCAAGGAAAAGGACCCAGCGCATACAAACGGCGTACTCATCGGAGATGAAGTTGGGTTGGGAAAGACGGCGCAATCGATTGCAGTGCTCGCCTTCCTCAACCAAGTCATCTACTTGCAAAGAAAGAATGCCACCCTCCCTCCCATCATCGGTGAGTCCCTTCTTCGCCAAATCATTCATTCCTCTCATATATATGCCACTATTCCAGCTGAGCGTCCTTTTCTTATGGGAAGCCGAACGATACCATCTCTCCCCCACCTCATTCTTTGCCCCGGCACACTCGTTGCGCAATGGGTCAGCGAGTTGAAGATCCTCTTGATGCCGCGGACTGTCGACATTGCTGTGTATGACAGCCAAGTGAATGGATCATGGTTCTGGGGTCCAAGTGGCCCACCCTCAATAGCGAAGCACAAATCCCATTTTATCATCGTCGCCACCCACTCAGTAAGCTACACACCGCATCTCAGATGATGTTTCTGACCCCTACTTGAAGGCTGTCTTCGCCGACTTCAAGAAAATGCACCGGGAACCTAAGAAGGGCAAGAATTCGAGGCCTTGGATGATACCATCATCGAGACAATCCTTAGCCAACACGATCTTTGGACACGACTTTCTTACTGTAATCGTCGACGAAGCACATCACATGCGAAATCCAGGGAACAAGCACCTCGCTACATTACGCCTCTTGCAGCAAGCAAGGATCAAGTTGATTATGACTGCCACTCCCCTTCACACGGCAGCAAAGGTGAGTGTCATCGTAGACGTTGTCTATCCCATTTTCTAAATCTTTCTCAGGATATTGCATCTTTGGCGCGACTCGTCGGGGTTCCGCATTTCTTTGATGAAGCCTCAGCAATTGAGGAGAAGGCCGACACGTCGAGGCTACGCAAGGCAAAAAAGCTCGATGATGATGGTGAGGCGTCACTCACTGAACAGGTTGCAATTGTTCGCCGCCTCCAAGGACACTGTATAGGTCACTTCCTGCGCAGAACAACGGAGAGCGTCGATTGGCAGGGTAGAGTCCTCTTGCAACTTCCGGACTACAAAGAGATTGTCGGCCTTGTCACCTTGACTGAGAGAGAAATGGCTATTATCGCAGAGCGAGCAGAAGCTGCAAAAGCCACGTAAGTTCTGACTTTTGTCTCCTTTAGTGTCTAATTGGAGCGCAGGGTCTTGTCTGCGAGTAATGCAAGGATCCACACAAAGGTGAGGGGCACATTGTAGTCCTGTATCACATTGACTTATACCCCCTAGAAATTCTATCTGGAATACTGTTTAGCTGTGGGATATGCGAAAGAGGATGCTGCGAGCCTCTGGCCAGCATTCAAGTCGCTCAAACAATGGGAACCTGTGAAGAGCACCAAAATGGACTCTTGTGCAAGAATCTGCGCCCACTATCTCAAGCACGATGGCATTGGCGATGTCACTTTTGAGGATGGCCAGCTTGTCTTCCCAGATGCCGTTGACGTACCGGAAGCTGGGGTTCAGAGGACGCGGCGTATTATCATCTATGCCGAGTTTCCATCAATGGCTCCGCTTCTTCAAAACGTTTGTATCTATCCCTTGGACTTAGCAACCCCTGACAACTAGCTCTAGGTTCTACAGCTTTATGGCGTTGAGAGCTTGGCCATCAATGGCAAAATTTCCTTCGATCAGCGAGACCGGCGCGTCAAAGACCTCCACGACAACAAGAGTGGTGCTCGAGTTCTGATCTTCTCGAGCATTGGCTCGGCTGGTCTCAATCTTACGATCGCTGATGTAGTCATATTTTTTGTGAGTAGTTTCCACCTCGTATCTTGATTCACCTCCAACTAAATAATACAGGACCAACCATGGTCTGCGCAGGATGAGCGCCAAATACGCGGTCGAGCGCATCGCCAACCACAGGAGAAGATCGTGAAGGTGATTCATATACTCGCGAAGGATACTTCTGATCCAGTTATGTATGCGGTGGCCCGTGAAAAGGAGACAATGTTTGATGCGTTTGTGAACAAGGAGTTGGCAGAAGGTTTGTTTCACATCTAATGCTCTTTTCTGATGTTAATGAGCATTCTTTTTAGAAATGCGCGCTTTGTTGCAAGGCGAAAATCCTGACAACCCAGAGGAGAATATTGAACCCGAGGAACAGCCGGCCGAAACCCAGTCAAAGCCGAAGAAATCAAGATGTCGCCCCAAACCAATTGTGATCGACGATGATGACTTACCTCCGGCGGACCAGGGGGATATCTCCACATACACATCAGACGGAGGTGGGCTTAGTGAGGGGCAAGCCTCGACCTCAGCTTCCATGGCCTCACCGCATCCAGGTTCATTCATTATTTCTCAAATAGGAGTTGTATGCCAATATCTTTCGCAGATTCTCATTCTGAACCTGAGCCACTGGAGGACGTATTCAACGACATGTTAGTGGTGCAAAGTAAGTTCTTCCCCTCCTTGACAAATGTATCTTGCAGTTTCTAGGACTAACGCCTTCAGATGACCAAGGGGAAGTACTCGAGCTGGAAGAAGTTTCCGAATGCATGCCTATGATAGAGGACGAGCTGCTGCCTGAGGAGGATATAGGTTCTCACGGTAAGACCCTTGTTGTTCGATTACCCAGGCTCACAGACTACCCATAGCTGGCCAGGACATCGCAATGCGCAGCCCTTCTCCATTATCCTTCCCTAGCTCACCCGACGATAACTCTCCACCCCATAAGCGACCTCGTCAGGGCACGATTGGTCCTGAAGCTCGTGTACGCCTTCTCACCATGCAAGGGCAGGCCAAGCAGCAGCCTGTTCGCAATACGGCGCCCGGTGAGTATGAATATTCGCCAGTATTCTAAAGCGCCCTAACCAACAACAGCCGTTCAATACCCGCCAGCACGGAGGATCAGTACAGCTCCGGTTCCACGCCTCTTAATCCCTCAGGTTGAACGCTGTAAGCGTTCATATCTCCTTTTTCGCTGCATGTCCTGACATCTGAACAGCACAAGTCCAAGCTCCGAATCCAACGGCAGTGACTCAACGTCCACCGGTGCAAGCAAACGATGCAGCTTTAGCTTCGCACCGCTCAGGCCCTCATGCTGAACATCGTAAGTATTTACGCCTCCCCATTTCATGCTCTGATGTCTGAATAGCACAAGTCCAAGCAACGAATCCGACTCGACTACAGGCAAAAGCAAACCCGTTTGCTCGTAAGCCGAAGATTCTGCACCCAGCACTGGGTGATTCTTCGACTCCATCTCAAGTAGCAAGGACATCGCTCCCCAATCCAACCATTAACCATGCTCCACCTTCGTCGTCAACCTCAAAAACCCCATCAGGCTTCCCAGCAGGCCTGCCTTTGAACCAACCAGCATATATTCCTCCCCCGCTGGCTGTCTCCCAACCATCGAGGCAGCCCCAAAACCCCCCTGCTCGCCTTCCCCCAGTCATCAGGACAACCACGGCCCAGTTGTCTGCGAGGCTGCCTGCAAATTCACCAGCTTCCATTGCTCCATCATCGGCCCCTGCTTCCCGGTTATCAGGGAGCACTAGTGTGCCTCCCAAGTCTGCGTTGAAGGGCGTCCGTGCAAAGAAAAAGGAGACTTGAACGCCAGTCTTCTTTGCTGGGTGGTCATTATTGGACTTTAGGCTTTTTTATAGGTTTCCTCGCTGTCGTTCCTGTTGCTGCTCTTCATTCGTAGAGCATTCGCTTGTATCTCATGTGCCGTTAGTATCTGCTTAGCTTTGTGTCATATGCTGTTTTCCAGTATATGAATTATATGAATTGATTTTGCCCTTCCGATGAGTCGTCCGTGATCCACCGTTGCCATTGTGGAGACTGTAGATTGGCTATGCATGGAACGGCTGCCGATACAGGTTGAGATCCATGAAGATCTTTGGACTGGTGAGTTCAGATCCCATCGCTTCATAGTATTATGACCTGAGACTATGTGCCATCTACAACATCTGCAACGTTAAGGCTTTATTGATAGGTTGACGCCACGTGCTAACAAATCATCCTTGCTGCCATGGATGAGTGGAGGTGGAAGCGTGCACTCAGAGGGATTGTTGGATAGGTGGGAAGAGATAGGAGGACGCTATGTTAATGAAAAGTGTGTAGTTGCTTGGATGTTTTCAAGTCTTGCCCTTTCAAATGCTTTGTAACTCTACTAATGCCAAAGCATCCATGCCTAGCTTGTGAATCGCCCTCACAGATGTCAGCTATTGCAAGTGTACTGGCCTAACTGCATTATGTGTGCTCTTGGAAGCCTATCCTCGCAGACATCAACAAATGGTTTCAAAGTCAGAAAACACAGCAATGTCCATGCATACTGAAGATGCGAGTTTGTGGTTATGCACGCAGGGTGCCAGCGTACGTCTGGTGAGATGACAGGAGGTTCCGGGATGAGAGAGGAGCAGAGGTCGAAGAGAGAGAAAAGAGGTTTCAGGTGAGTAATACCACGCAGAGATGAAGCTCGAGAACTTCGGACTTGTCGTTTGAGATAGTAAAACTGCTGAGGGAAGGTAAAGGCGTCCATTTGACTACCTACTACAAATCCTTTTATCCTACGAGGCGGCGAGCAATATGGCAAAGGAGAATATGCTAGAATCAAAGGAAAATTCAATAAATTGTTGTCAGGGGAGTGAAATGATGCTGTGGATAGCTAATTGTAATATAGACTACCTACCGGCGATCCCGAGACTATAGAAAGGATGGTGTATCATTGAACGTTTGAGGTAGGGCATCGGAGGTCGGATACATGACGAATGGATAGCGCCCGATAGGATTGAACTGTTGTCATCAGGAACCGAAGGTTACCTTCCAGCCATGGAAGGTGACGTTCGCTAGCGTCGCTGCTGTTCTCGAATGTTCCGCTATCATCAAGAGTCCATGTAGGGGGGGTGGTCGGCGGAGATCGCGAGTGTGAGAGAGGAGGGAGGATAGCGTGGTAGGTGCTAGCTGAACTCCTATCTCCACAATACCATTCAAAGTCTGTTATCGCAGATGTCACACCACAGTTTCTAAGTCCATGGACACCCGACAGTGTTCACTCCTATTCACCAAAGCATATCCTCGCAGGCGTCATGTCAAATTGACTTGTAGGTGAGGGCTTACACAGGTGCAATATTCATTGGCTGGCTTCAGCGACATCCAGGACCATGTGGGCATTATTTGGTAGAAATAAACAGTGGATAGATTTTTTGCAGGATCTCATACAGCTGGCAGACCTGTGGCAGTCAAAAAAGTATTAACATTATCAATCAGAATATCATCAATGACAATTCTCTGTGCACCAGCCCAGTCTTTCCCATACTCAGTGGAATCTGATGAATATGATGTTTCTGCATACCAGTGCAGAATTCCCACACTTAGTAGGACCTCATGCCCACACTCTTCAGTACACCCCCAGCATCCCTACCCTGTACCTCGTCCATCCCTACTCTGTATATTGCCAATCCCTACTCTGTACCTCGTCTATCCCTACTCTGTATATTGCCAATCCCTACTCTGTACCTCGTCTATCCCTACTCTGTATATTGCCAATCCCTACTCTGTACCTCGTCTATCCCTACTCTGTATATTGCCAATCCCTACTCTGTACCTCGTCTATCCCTACTCTGTATATTGCCAATCCCTACTCTGTACCTCGTCTATCCCTACTCTGTATATTGCCAATCCCTACTCTGTACCTCGTCCATCCCTACTCTGTATATTGCCAATCCCTACCCTGTACCTCGTCCATCCCTACTCTGTATATTGCCAATCCCTACCCTGTACCTCGTCCATCCCTACTCTGTATATTGCCAATCCCTACCTTGTAGCTTGTCCATCCCTACTCTGTATATTGCCAATCCCTACCATGCATTCTGTCTACCCCTACCATTTACCCTGTCTCATCCCTAGTTTTAAAAACCCTACTATAATCCCTAGTAGTCTCCTGATAACCCCGACGGCGGAGATTGGGTGGTAAATCGTCCAACTCAGAAGACAATATGAGCAAACAAAATCAAGCCTCGGCCATTCCAACCAAATCCCATGCTCGCTTCATTCAAAGATGTACCACCTTCCACTCTCCTATACTCTCACCAGACTGCAGTCGACGAGAGCATCCTATATTCGTTAGACTTTGTGTCGACGAAGACTGGCAGTCAGACCTTGCGTCGACAGCTTCTTCCCTCGGAAATTGGACTCTGGCCGAAGATCGATTGAAAAGAGCTCGAGAGGCTTGCCACGTCCCAGCGGGAAATATGCTACGATGATGTCTCACCCGGGAGAATCCCCAGCGAAGGTTGGCTTAGGGGGTTTAGGGGGTGGTGAGGGACCTGCAGGCGGGTCATTTGCTGGTTTGCAGTTTCAGGAGGTATGGTTCACTTCGATCTACCTACAGCTTGGTGCCGATGCTTACAGGGAATGTTACAGATCTATTATGTTTAATACCGCATTACATGCTCTGGACTTGGCTTCTGTAGAACTTTGCTCATCGATCCTATCTATACACATTGGCCTAGAGCAAAACCGATCTCACGGCTCGAATAGAATCGTCCTCTTCTTCCATGATTCCCAGTGTGCGATATATATATATATATACATCTAACCCACGCATCGCTACCTCACCAAAAAGTCCATCTCATGCCTAGTCATACACCAGCTAGCGCCCTCATTAAACTCTTTTTTATTGGCGGAGCTCCGTGGAAGTGGTCGGCATGGAAAGACCGTACTGGCATCCGCCATGGTCTGTTCCCATCCGATGACACCCAACTTCCTCCTGGGCTTACCCGCGAAGACGTTCTCGACATTGCATCTTATTTCCGCGCCTACAAGAGGGAAAAGACTGAGGACGACAAGATCGCTTTTGCCACCAAGACAAGAGGAAATGCAGCTTACCCCGGCCGTGCAAAGTGGAATGCTTTCGTTTCGCGGAACTGGAGCCGCTGGGGAATCCATGGCCTCATCGTCGCCGAGTTGAAGGACTGGGACATACACCCCCAAGACATCTTCGTCCGGGAAAGAGGGACTACATGGCCCAATGCTGATGCCTATATTCCTATGGTCTTGGATACTCTTGGAATGAAGCTATTCGGCGACGACGCATTTCCCAACAATAGTACCTCACTGCCAACCGATCTACGATTATTGCTCAGGATTTTCGTTCAACGAACGTGGACCAAAATTCGTGTCCACATCAGTAGTCTCAAGAATCACTCAGAGGCAATAGAGAATGCTGCGCGTGAAGCGTTCAAAGGTATGTGATGTTTGTGTCTGACTTCAACATTAGTCTGATCCCTGACTAGAACTCGAGGAAGGCAAGCCAACGAAAGCGAAAGTCAACAAGACCATCCGTGCCGTGGCCAAGTGGAAGGAATGTGCCGAGCTCGTCAGTACGGCCGACAATGTTACGAAAGCGGAGGAGATGCTCGCAAATCTTCAAGATATAATGGAAAACTTGGGAGCGAAAATTGCCTCTAAGAAGCCTGTTAAATCAAAAGGTGTGTGAATCGTCATCTTTTTGGATCCTCTACTAATGATAATCTAGGGATGTGCAAGGTCTCCATTAAGGAGCTCAAGAGACTCTCATCTGAAGAGGACGTCACCGACATTCTCAATGTATATCATGAATATTTTGAAGCGAACGTCGAGGAGGAGGATGAACAGCCCATCCATGACTCGTTACCCCCAAAGGACCAACTTATAGATGGGGCTGGTGATTTTGGTATGGAGGTGGAAGCGCATATGCAGCCCAAGCAACTGGCGAAGGCGCTTGGCTTCAAGACTGGCCTTCCGCCTTCATTTAACTTGTATCGTCACCGGTCAGGTATTTCTCCCTGGGATGACGAAGAAGTGTTCAAATTCGCCGAAGATCAAGTCATGCCCGAGTATCTGGACTATCAGCGGCTCCATTGGCACCAGCTCGCTGGTGCTCACTCCATTATTCACAGTGTCTTCACCAAGGAGCGAGATGGGAGCCATACGGCGGGGGTACTCATTGGGGACGAGGTCGGCCTCGGGAAAACGGCCCAGGCGATCGTTGTTGTTGCTTTCCTCAATCATCTCATCTATCTACAAAGCAGGGAGGGAATGGTCGTCCTCCCTCCCGTCCTTGGTGAGTCGATTTTTGCAGACTGTTGAACTCTCATTGACTTATTGTTATTCTAGCTGAACGGCCTTTCCTCCGCGGTAGCTCAAAGATTCCGTCTCTACCTCATCTCATTCTGTGTCCCGGTACACTCGTTTCGCAATGGGTCAGCGAGCTGAAGACCTTATTCCTTCCATGGTGTGTCGATATTGCTGTATATGACAGTCAAACAGATGGAGCATGGTTCTGGGGCCCGAATGGTCCTCCTCAAACCTTCAAACATGAAAAGCATCATCGCATCATCGTAGCTACCCACTCGGTGAGTCCCATTGCCTGTTATGTGATACATCTGACCACTACCCAAAGGTTGTCTTCAACGACTTCAAAAAGACACATCAAACTCAAAAACGCAAGAATGCGCGTCCTTGGGAGGTCCCTCGGGAGAGACGGACTCTCACTGGCACCATCTTCAGCCACGAATTTCTTACTATTATCGTCGACGAAGCTCACCATATGCGCAACCCCGGAAATAAACACTTTGCCACCTTGTGCCTCTTGCAACAAGCCAGAATCAAATTGATTATGACCGCTACTCCCCTGCATATGGCCCCGAAGGTGAGATTTCTGTCGTATGTTGTACACTTTTCTCACAGTGTCATTTGTCACCTAGGACATTGCGTCTTTGGCCCGTCTTGTGGGAGTCCCCCATTTCTTCGATGAGGCTTCTTACATTGAAGAGAAAGAAGACGCCTCCACGCTCCGCAAAGCGAAGAAACTCGATGACGACGGAGAAGCAGCACTCGCAACACAGCTAGGCATTGTTCGTCGCCTCCAAACACATTGCGTTGGTCACTTCTTGCGTAGGACAACAGCAAGTGTCAACTGGGAGGGGAAAGAGCTCTTACCGCTTCCACCGTATCACGAAATAATTGGCCTTGTCAATTTGACTGAGAGAGAAACGGAAATAATAGCAGAGCGAGCAGAAGCTGCGAAGGCTGCGTAAGTTCCTTGTTATTCCTCCCTTATCCATCTAATCATATCAAAGGGTCATGTCCGCCAGCGACTCAAGGATCCACACGAAGGTGAGCAATAAATGGCATAATACATAATATTATCCGTGACTAACTTATGTTGTTCAGAAGTTCTATTTAGAGTACCGCCTAGCTGTCGGATATGCGAAGCAGGATGCTGCCGACCTCTGGCCAACGTTCAAGTCTCTAGAGGAGTGGGAACCTCTGAAAAGTACGAAGATGGATACGTGCGCGAAACTATGCAAGCACTACCTTACATGCGACAACGTCAGCGATGTCACCTTTGAGGAAGGAAAGCCAGTCTTCCCAGCAATGCCCGACATATCAGAGCCACAAGCTCTGAAATCACGCCGTATCATCATCTACGCCGAATTTCCGTCTATGGCTCCGCTCCTTCAGAATGTCCGTGACTCTTGCTTTAATCAATCACTTACTGATTTTTTTCTGCTGTAGGTACTGCTACTTTATGGTATCAAGAGTTTGGCGATAAATGGGAAGATTTCCTTCGATCAACGAGACAAGCGAGTGAAAGAGCTCTACAACGACAAGAACCCTGCTCGGGTTCTGATCTTCTCGAGCGTGGGCTCTGCTGGGCTCAATCTTGCAATCGCAGACGTCGTCATATTTTTTATGAGTTCTCTTTTCTGCTGACATTGCTTTGACTAAGAAACTCAGGACCAGCCGTGGTCAGCCCAGGATGAGCGCCAAATTAGGGGACGAGCACACCGCCAACCACAGGAAAAAAATGTCAAAGTGATCCACATTCTTGCTAACGACACTTCCGATACTGTGATGTACAGTGTCGCCCGTGGAAAGGAGAACATGTTCGATGCCTTCGTGAATAGGGAGCTGGCAGATGGTGCGTATCAGCTGGCTTCACTGTCTTAGATGTTGGTTAATTAATGTCCCTTAGAATTACGTGCTATACTGCAAGGAGGTATCCCCGACAACACTGACGATAATGACACTATCGACGAATCTGAGGAAAAGCCCACTGAACGTCCAAAACCAAAGAAACCAAAACGTCAGCCGAAGCCCATTGTAATCGACGACGACGACGAAATCCCTGCGTTAGGCGAGGGAGATACATCTGCATACACTTCGGACGGAGGTGTAGTCAGCGAGGACGTGGTCTCGACGACATCGGGTTCCATCCCATCACCGCAACCAGGTACACTTATGATGTTCTGTTCCAACCCTCAGGCTAAAATCCATGGTAGATACAACTTTCGAAGAAGATTTACTGGACAAATTGCTCAATAACGTGAGCATGGCCCAAGGTATGTCATATCTCGTCTCAACATGTATATTCTTGCAAATGATATTTTACAGGCGAAATGCCTAGTGATCGAGATGAAGAAACATCCACGCTCGAACCAGTTGGAGGTCCTAATAACGTCACTGCATTGGAAGAGGACATGCTTCTCGATGGGGATCAGTGTTCTGCATTGGATGCTCAACGTAAGTACCTATATTCCAGTACACTTACGTTCATAAGCTCACTTATCTTCATGTACTCCGTAGCTGCTCAAGATGCCAGGATGCGTACTGCTTCTCCGTTTTCCTCAGAAAGCTCGACGGATGGCCTCCCACCTGTAAAACGTCCTCGTCAAGGTACCATTGGTGCTGAAACCCGCTCAAATCTCCTCGCTGCGCAAAATCAAACCCAGCTCCAACAAACCTGTGGTCCGGAAACCTGTGAGGCACCTTATCCTCAGACACTTGGTGGCATATACTAATTGTTCAATCCAGCACGAGAGCAGGTTTCAGAGCTATCTCGACGACTACCAAAGCCAAATCCATTTGCTCCACGGCTGAAGATTCCACCTCCGACTGCAATCCCAGTTCCGACTCATGATGGATGCAACACACCATCGCGACCGAGTACAGTCCAAAAGAGGTTTCCTACAAATGCTCCAGCATCTGTACCCCCTCCGCCGGCCTCCCAGTCTTCAGCAAAGCTGCCTCGTGCTCCACCTGTGGCAAGCACATCCCGTTCATCGGTCACAGGAGTCTCTACTGTCACACCATCAGCGCCCCGTCCCCGGTCATCACAAGGCTCCGCTGTCCCCTCCAAGGCAGGACTCAAGGCTGTCCGTAAGAAGAAGCAGGGAGAAACTTGAGTAGGTTATTGTATGTAGCTTCTTGTCAACTGTATGTAGATGTTGTCATCAGTTCTTAGACGTCACTTCTGTTCTCCCATTGTTAGTATTGCCAATTGAACATGCGATTTTTTGTCTTTCTTGAACACATGTTGTGTAGTCCCCATTTTGCTGTAATCAACGTTGTAGTTGTCTAGTCTTCTTGCCTCTGTGCTATGTGGTCCTTAACCTGTATCTCTCCTCGGGACAATGAAGAACTGTTTAGAATCCTGGAACATGAAGTCTTGCTTGACATCTAGGCATCCAGAAGCTCCATTGGTACTAGCTTTCTGGTGCCCATTTTATTATATGAAGTATATTTACCAAGGGATGGGCATATGATTGGGGTACTGATTGGAAATGAAGTCAGTCTTGGGAAGACAGCCCAGTCAGTTGTAGTGATTGCTCTTCTCAATCACCTCATCATCTGCAAAATGAGGAGGGATATATCTGAATTGATCAATTGCATGTGTTGTTGTACTCACATCAGAGTACAGTATGCTATTCCTCATAAATCCTCCTCATGAATCCTTCTGATGAGCTCTTCTCCTGCACCCTCCTAGTGAACCAACCAACCAATCAACCAATCAACTAACCAACCAACCATTACCATGAACTCTTCTAGTGAGCTTTTCTCATGTACTCTCCCAGTGAACCCTTACCATGAACCCTTCTAGTGAGTTCTCTTTATACACTGTTCAAGTAAACTCTCCTGTGAACCCTTCTCATGAACTCTCCTCATGAACTCTCCTCATGAACCCTTCTCATGAACCCTTCCATGAACCCTTCTCATGAACCCTTCCATGAACTCTCCTCATGAACCCTTCTATTGAACCCTTCCCATGAACCCTTGCATATCCTTGCCTTTTAAAAACCCTACTGAACCCTTCCAATCTCCTGATAACCCCTACTTCTAGTACCCTGTGTCGTGACTTTTACCCTCCCTGGGTCTCTGTAGATACTCACTTCTTACTGTACATTATCGGCTGCTCCAGATAGCGTCTTTCTCCCTTAGTAAGTACATTGCTCGACACATTCAAATCCATTTTATCATAACCAGCTCAATCCTTCCTAGGCTTATCATCCTCAAAGATGCCCACCACCTACTTCTGCTTGTTGTTCACAATATCCAGGCTATCCCTCTCATACGTGATGTAATGAACATTTCCAACGCCCCTGCATCACCAAACTTTCTCTTCAGGGCAAGGGGCTAGTCTAGACAGGCGCAGTTCCGACTCGGAGCTCGAAGCTCGCAACTACCAATCCGCAGACATGGTTTAATAAGCTGCCATGTAAATATGAACCACTGGTCTGCATCATGATGTATGAAATCAATAACTCACCTCTGGTTCGAAATGAGGGATCTGGGTCAACGGTGAGTCCATGGCCCCCAAAGCATTCAACCACGCATTCGACGACATGACGATCCACACATACTGACAAGTTCAAGATCTTCTCGAGCACAATCTGGTCCACAGCAAGATCAGGCGGGAGTTACAACCGCGAAAAGTGCGCCTGAAGGAGCAAGAATGTCTTGAAGTGGGGGAGCTTCAAAGTCGATGTGGTCGACCTTGACAGGAACTCGGTCGTAAATGCGGCTGGAGCAGTACTTGTTCATGTCAACGGATGGGGATACTTTCAAACTCCGCAGACGAGGAGAGGAGACGACTTCGAGGAGCCCCTTGAGCTTCTGGTGCATTCCTTTGTGAGAGAGGGTATAAACCTCGACGGTGACGTCTACCGCCATGTCAGTAATATGTCCCAATAGGTAGAATAGGAAAGACATACAGGAAATATGCCACAATCGTGCCCAGGTTGAGCGCCGAGACGTCCATCTCATCCGTTGCACAATGCGTTTAGCTCCCTGTATCTGCCAATATAATAGAAACACTCACCGATAGCGATACATTTCGAGCTGACCAAGTCATTGAGTGCACTCTCCACCAGCTCCGACAGATGATCTAACAAGTGCTGGTGGCTGACGTCGTGCAAATTATAGTAGTTGGGATTTTGGGTCATACGGCGATAGAAGTATGTCCACGTCAAGATATCCTACAATGCAAGCTCATCAGCTAAATCGCTCTGCGAACACAACGAACGAAACTTACCATAGCATCCTGTTTGTTTTCGATGGTCTTCACAGCGATCTCAGCAAAGAAGGTAATCATGAAACAAATGTGTCGGCTGGTGTGAGTCAATAGGCAGACCTTCAGCAAGGAACTTCTTGTAGAAGTTGGCACATTAAGACACACCGACTTTTCGAGTCTTCCCTTGGTCAGCACGCGCGACCCATCATCTGCAGCACGTCCTGATGGTGCTCCTTGCTTTCGTAGGATTGCATGCCGATGATGATCACCATATGGCTAGCAACCGGTAAACTCCAGGCAGTATCCTACAAGGGGTCTCAGCGCGACAATTCATCGGTAACACACAGAGACGGCGTGACGCACCTTGGAAGCGACGAGAACTTGAGTCGCACCGGACTCGAACAAACGTTGTGCAATCCTCTTGTCCAACACTTCATGGTAGAATCCAATACCGTGCTTCAATGTCTCCATGAGGTCCATGTCGTTGATATGATCCAAGTGCTTTTGTAGTTCGTCGAGCTCGAGGTTGAGGAAACGATCCTGGTCGCCGTCCACTGCGCAGTGAGTAAGGAGATTGTCGACTAAGAAGATTATGACCGGTTTCGTAGGTGAATATTCGAGAATGGCGAAGTATGCAGATTTGGACATGGCTATCATGAGCGATGGCAAGTGGGGGATCATGAAAGATTGAATATAGATCGCGGCCGCACACTGGTGTCTCATCGTCAACATCCACACCGGTAATCAGTGAAGTAAAGAGACATACTTGAGTGAGAAATTGGAAATGGTGTGCGACTTGGGGGTTAGTCCGAGGTCTTCCACATTTGCAAGGGACACACCACATGCAACAGTGTGCGTCGGCATGCTATCCATCTAATCAGAAGTGGTTGAACTCACTTGCGCAGGCCCATACACAACCGTTTCCGCCTTCTCCAGTAACTCCAAATCCGCACTGGTCTCCCCCGTAAGCCCCGCGATCTCCTTCCCACCTTGCAAGTTTCCGAATTTCTTCCTCCACTCCTCCACCCTTTGGTCCACCATCTCCCGGAACGGTTCAATGCGCACCGCCCCAACAGCCCAGACCCTGCGTAGACCGCCCCACTGCCCGTTGATGCACCGATGAGGACGTTTTCGTCGGACGTATACAGCACCCGGAAAACTTGCGTCCGGATCTTGTTGAGCTCATTGATGGTACTGGTAAAAATGGCCCCGAATTCCTTTTTGTGGAGTGCCGACAAGGGAAGAGCTTGGAGGAGAGAAGTAGGAGGCAGGAACTTGGCGAGGGAGAATGAGGTGTTTAAAGCTGATTTCGGAGCGCAGCCATCTGTCCGAAATGATAGAAATACAATAGTTCGGGGGAACGGGTTCAAACGTGGGGACAGTGAGGGTGACGTTATGCTCGTCCTCAGTGTACCGTTGGCGAAGGACAAAGCTACCATGGAACAAGTGACTTCACTGTCGACGTCGTTGACGAGGATGATGAAGGTCTCCACGGAACCATGGATCTTTTCACCCCATCGGAAATCGGGATGATGGAGGGATCGATGCGAAGGAGCAAGTGATCGGCTGGGCCTGAAGCTTACGTAATTGATTAACGCGGATTGAAAAGAAAGTATTCGAAAGCACTTACTGAAGTTGAGGGAAACTGCGCGCCAGTCTGAGCACCAGCTTCCCAGCGTTCGGAATTCTGATTAATTCTCCAATTTCAGGGGGTGTAAGGTCAAAGTATCGGTACCACGGCTACAACCAGCAAATCATTAGTATCAACCACGAGCGAGAGCCAGATGGTGGCAACTTACGAATTGTTCGCCCTCAGCCTTCCTAATAACTTCGGCGGGGGACGCCCTTAAACTGTCTCAGAGGAGTCATAGATCCTCACATCCGCTTCTCAACCATCTTGTACAGGTCCAAGGCGGGAACGGCCCATCCGCGTTTGAGACAAATTTCAAATATCGCACGAAGGATACTAAAGTACGTCATATTACATCAGAAATCAGAGTCGCCCTGGAGAAAGACAAAGACGCTTACCGTCCAGCGGATTGCTGCACGAAAAAGAAGGAGCCCTTCGAGTTTCAACTGCGGGATGTATGCCTGTAATAGCACATTGATCTTCGCAGCATGCTCCTCGACGCTCTCTCCTCGATGCTCTCCTTGACCGGTATCGGAACACGTTCCAGCAGCTTCGTCAACTCCAATTTCTCCTGCAATCACCGTCAGCATCAACTCGACAAGGTCAGATACAAGAAACTCACCTCTTGCTGCACAGGGATCAGCTTGAATTCATTCGACAACGAACAGATCCTAAGCAGTTCCAACGTTGACATCTTAGGCTTCAAATGCCTATCGTACACCATCTTCGAGTTATAGATGTGGCGCAATTTTGCCGAGTTCGGTACTCTGGGAACGTCCCGACGTGTGCTTGCATTTGATGAGCTGGCAATTCTCTAGGAGTACAGCAGCGAAGTGGACATTGTCAGCGTGCTTCTATACCAGGACAGCGTCGTTTTGATAGTGATACCGACCCCGCAAAGGCCAGGACCCTTGAGCGTACGAACATACCTATGAATGAAACCAATTAAATTCCGCCAGCAGCAACCCAATACAAGCACTCACAAATATGTATACCACAGCCACTTCACCACCTCATCCCTATTCCTAATCGTCCCAAGCACGATCTCCACATTCAAGTTATCGGCCAACTTCGACACAAACTGATTCTCAAATCGGCAACCGCTGATTCAACAAACCCAAGTAATACTGCAACTCCTGATGATTTGTCATGATCACACCCTCAATAAACGTGTCATACCGCGGTCGCCCTGCATGCCCGAGCATCTGCAACACGTCCTGGCTGGAAAGCTCGACCCAAATCTGGGACCCCTTTATGACAACAGTATGCGTGGGAAGGTTGACACCCCCATGCAGGAGTGGCGGTACAAACGAGGATTGAGCGTGGCCCTACGCAGAGGTCTTCAACGAACGGACGGTCTGGACGAGATATGGCAGCGTGGTGGATGGCAAAACTGGCAGGGAGGTCGCGAAGGTCGGGATCTTTCATATTGCACGATTCCTCAGTGAGAATCTCACACGTAGCACCTTCGGGCTTGATAAATTGTGTGATGGTCTCATTGGCCGTCTTCGCGGCCGTGAATGAAAACCAGCGTTTGGTTCTTCCCGGCCTGATCCAGACCTTGTAGCAAACGTTCATGACTTGATACCTTTTGATCAGCTTCTTTTCCGTGATACAGGTGAATTGATGCGGAAGGACACAAGGGCGATACGTCGTGTCAAAGTGAAAGAGACACTTGCTCCCGTCGACGCGGAGGAAGGTGGTGGCGACGTCTTGGTAGTTGGTTAGGGAGGTGGCAGAGAGACTGACGAGATGAACGTGTTCGCCTGTCTGTTCCATGCGGCAGATAGTACATGCAATGATGGCTTCGAGGAGAGGTTCGTGGCGGAGAAGGTGGATGTCGTCGATGATGATGAGGCGACTGAGTTATATAACTGGTATCGGTACTTTTGTGGGTGATGACTCCCACTTCTCGGGAGTCGTGACAATAATTTGAGTTTCGGCGATCCACTGCTTGGTCATTTGACCATCTCCGATAAGTTCGCCGACTTTGATGCCAAAGGCTTTGAAGCGGGTTGAGGAGTTGCCAACCATCTCCTGAACAAGGGCCTTCACGGCAGCAATATAAACGATTGAAGCTATCGAGCTCGAATTTGCCGTTTCTTCATTGCGCCACTTGGGGAGCTCATTAAGGATGGTGAGCATGGCGACATTGGTCTGGTAAGACGTTAGAGTCCAAAAGAAGGTTCTGTGGATGTAGCTTAACATACCTTTCCGGCACCAGCGCGTGCACAAAGAAGGATGGGCTCATCAGCATCGAAAGCGATGAGGAAGCGCCCGCTTTGAATTAGCATGCAAGGATAGCCGAAACCACACGATAGAAAGACAGCTTTTCCACCGAGACATTTCGTGGCCGAGGGATATCTTCTCCTTTGATGGAAATCACGACATCAAACTGCGTCGATGCTTGGTATGTGCGTTCTGGTATGGAACCCTCTGTTTCCCTTGTCCTTGTTCTCTTTCACCTCTAACCAGAGGAAACAAATCCACGATACTTCAACTCACTGATATGCAACTTCCCTTGCTGACATACACCTATTGCCCCCACAGAAGAAGCATTCCACGAATGCAGCAAGAATGCATCTGAGAGATGTTGGGGAACTTTGGTCTGTCTGCGCGTACACCTTCAGGTTGCCCGAGAGTAGTCACACAGGATTTTGCAGAAAGAGGTTTAGGTGTAGTTTGGATGCATGTTTTCTGGAGCTCCATAGTTGTGACGAAGCAGTGGTCGTATTTAATCATCTCCAGTGTGCCCGTGCCATGTGGCTGGAAGAATATTTTTCACGATGTCACGGGACCCGCCGCACGGTAGCCGAGGTACCGCTCGGCCATCAGGCGATAAGTATACTCTCAGGCCTCAGGCCTCAGGTATCAGGGTCAACAAGCGCTCTGACCCTTCAGTGTGGGGAGTATCCCTTCCAATGGCTGCCATGTCAGACGAGAGCTCTCCTTTGTTAGGCCAGACCCAAAATGCTAGCTACAACGGCAATGGAAGGGACGCGTCAAACGTCGAAGAGCAACTCGAGGAACAGAAGAACGTACTTTCATATGTTGTCTATGTAAGCATCAGTATTGAGTTTTAGCTGTTGAAAACTCACAGATTTGACAGGTGATACCCATGGCTATTGGCATATTCCTGACTGCGATGGATGGGACCATCGTGGTTTCTTGTATGACCCCGTTCCGTAGAAGTTATAGCCATCTCACGAACCTGGTGCAGCTTACGCGGCCATCGGAAACGACCTCAACGAACTTCAGAAGACAAGTTGGATAGCTACATCATACCTGCTCACCCTTACGAGTTTTCAGTACGTTTCTTAATTCAAGTCCTGGGTCTTCCGGCTATTGACGAGAGACAGACCCTTGTATGGGAAGCTTAGCGATATTTTCGGGCGGAAGAGCTGTCTTCTGTTTGCCTGTACGATATTTGCCATCGGCACTCTGTTATGCGGTAGCGCCAGAAATATGGACGAGTTGATCGCTAGTCGAGCCTTCACAGGGATTGGGGGAGCTGGAATGCAGACGTATGCTCTCTGTCAACTCTTGATGGCGGCATGATTTGATATAGACGCTTTCCAGGCTCGTGAGTATCATTATGTCGGACCTAGTTCCATTACGGTCCCGTGGCACCTGGCAAGGCAAGTTTTTTTCTAGACTTAAGCCCTTCGGCTCGAAAACTTAATCTAGTCCACCACTAGGATTGATCAACATCGTCTGGTCATGCGGAAACACTGTGGGTGCCTCACTCGGAGGCTACCTTGCAGATACAATTGGCTGGAGATGGGCTTTCTATATTCAAGTCCCTCTCGCCATCATTTCTGCTCTCTCCGTTTATTTCTTCCTTTCATTACCACTTCCACCTAGTGCCTCGAGTCCTGACACGGATTTCAAGACCAAACTCCGCCGGATTGACTTTGGCGGTGCGGCGACCCTCAT
Organism: Podaxis rugospora; assembly: GCA_018524415.1. Lineage (NCBI taxonomy): Eukaryota > Fungi > Basidiomycota > Agaricomycetes > Agaricales > Agaricaceae > Podaxis > Podaxis rugospora. The sequence continues at coordinate 21,196 of JAEUWL010000342.1, forward strand.
TCTTACCGTCTTTTTCCTCTTGCTGGCCTTGGATCGCGGCGGTGACATTGGATGGAATAACCAGCTTACTATATCTCTACTCGTTGGTTTCACAATTTCTGCGGTTGTGTTCGGACTGATCGAGACGCGGGTTGCCGCTGAGCCTCTCGCACCTACCCGAATTGTTCTCAATCGTTCCCTGCTAGCGTCATATCTCGTCAACTTCTTCGGCATCGCGAGTGCTTTCGCACAATTATTTCATATATCTTTGTATCTTCAGGCTGTATTGGGAAAATCTGCTTCTGAAACTGGCGCATGGCTTGTCATTGCTGTCGTGACTACCCTTGTTGGTAGCCTAAGCGGTGGCTTGATTATGCAGGCCACGGGGAAGTACTACATTCTCACTTGTGTGGCTTATATCGTTCTACTGGCTGGTACCATCATAGTTTTGAGTGGAACTGGTTTCCTGAGCTTGCCGAGGTCAACTGCAGAAGTGATCGTTGGTGCGTATCCTGTCTTACCTGAAGGGTTATCATTGAACTCAATGTGTGACAGGATTGGCTCTCACATCTTGGGGTACTGGGACGGGTGTCACGAGCAGCTTAATCTCGTTGATCGCAAATGCAGGTAAAGTTGACCAAGCTATTGCGACAGCAGGTATGTCACCTGTTTCAATCCCGTCCTTTACTCTTAACCTCCTTATAGTATCATACCTCTTCCGCTCGCTGGGATCGGTGGTCGGCCTCTCCATCGGGAGCACTCTCGTTCAAACCACACTCCGGTCAGTGTTACATCGCACACTCCAACACGGGGACGTAGACGAGGTATATTCTATTCTACATTTCCCTCGCACGCCACTCGTTGATCCTCACGTACGCCCTTTAGATCGTCAAACGCGTCAGAGAGTCGCTTGACTACCTTAAAGAGCTTGAGCCAGAGACTCGTGTAATAGTGAGGTCTGCCTATGGAGATGCCGTACGTAGCACTTTGGTATTCTCTGTGACCATGGCACTGGCTGCAATGATTGCATCTTGGTTCATCGTTGAGAAGCCGCTGAATCGGTAAATGTCTGTATATGAATTAAAAGTTTAGAAACGACTTCTGTTTATCGCCCCTTCATATTTCTACCAGGAGTCATGGCTTGAATATCCTGAATGTGAGGTTCTGTGGCTTGATCCACATACGCTACCAGAGGTTTCGGGAGGTGTAGAATGCGACGGGAAAGGGCAGCTTGCATGTGCGACTGCATACATTACCTGTTAACAGGCAAGCTAACTACCGAGACACGGGTGATCGTACATTGAGGCAGACCCGGTCTCTATCTATGCATCCCATTCATACCGGTATGACATATTACCGTAAGTCCTCTAATTTACCTGCTTGACAGGTGTTGTGTTGAAGTCCGACCATAAATCACAAGCAGGAACATTGACTTTTATCTCAACGCCCACTGGTGGCAGGGAAATCCCTTGGGAGAATATTATCATCATTAAGAGCCATGATCTAAATATTCCTGTGCCTTTACAACACTCACCATGAAATTATCACAACGGCGCATCTTTGCGGTTCTGGGCTCACCATGTGATAAATAAAAATAACTGGCACACTGTCAGTACACTTTGACTGTCAAAATGACCTCACTATTGCTCCTCTGAGTCCGGAGAAGGTTTGTTCCATTGCTTCCGCTTGATCACACGTTGGAGCAGAAAAGGTTTCATAGAACTTGGCAAGCGACTTCTTATCACACTTCATCACCTATTCACTGAGAACTCGGAAAAATCAAACATTGAATGGAACACACACATGGGAATGCAGCAGTAAACCGTCGCTTCTCGGCTGGGTGATAAGAAGCATTATTTCGTAAGTTTCTCTACATACCACTTGGCATGGCTTTGACATTAATCGACCATAATATAGGTATTCGTTGATATACAGAAGATGGTTTATCGAGCGAGAACACTCTTTGCACAGGTGTCTGAGACGAACTTCCGATCCCACTTCAATGTGCCAGATCGTACCCGGCGACTAGGGCAGGCTGTGAAAAGGAAGCACCTTCTGGGTCAGATGACCGCTCACAGACGCATTTGTCCCATAGTCCCAAAATACTCAACTCAAGGTTTCTCGTAAGTCACTCAGATCTGCGCAGTATAACAACGAATTGAATCTCCTGAAGCACATGTTTTACAAAGCCGCCGACGAATTGGAGGGTGGTCACTCACTCCGTTTACGGGACCCATGATGTTAACTCTTCCCCGCTCAAGTAGCAATTCTTGGTGTCCATCGCTCGCATTCTCAACCCATGTGAGGAAGCATGCGAGCCAGAATGGGATGAATAGTAGTCGGCTTCGAAAAAGAATGGGCTATATTTTGAGATCAAGAGAGAAGTTGAGATTTGTATACAATCCCAAAACTAGCCAAGTTGGGGGTGTTGTATACGTGACATGGGTTCAATGAACAGCATGTGTAGGCTACAAGTTTATCAAAATGTTGTGAAGGTTAAGAGACGAAAATCTCAACCAACGATGTAAGTAAGGGGGTCTCAAGCCCGAGTGAGCTCGAAGCACTGATTCCGTAGTTACAGGACTACTGGTACAGAAATGGCCCTCCATCCTCTATTTCCTTCAGCTTCTCACCTCCGACGTAGAAACTTCTCGATACATCATGGCGTCAAATTATCTCATCATCACAACAGACAGAATTCCCAGCTGCGCGGTCAGTCACCCACCCTTCCTCCCGTTTGCCTCAAAACCCCGTTGCTCGTTCCCAGAGTCCTTCGAGTACCCTTGAATCCAGAATGACAGTGAGAGCAAGAAGGAGTTACAGAATTCTCCGACAGTTCTCATCTATAGCCAAATTTTTGCCTGTGATTCTAGTTTGACTGTCACCGCCCAAGCGAGGTATGCTCATGACCGTTCAAGCTCTACCACCTGACCTTGTCTATCCTCCCGGTGATACTATTTGACATGGGGTTCTCTTGTAAGCTACTATAGAACGTGGTTTTGGGCATTACCAATACTTCGGGTATCCTATTCTTGGCCCGCGTCGAACGTTCTAATGAATGTGAACATCCGGTTCTACTTCTCCCAGTCTCATCCATTCTCCATGTATGACTTTCTACCATGGATAGGATAATCACAAGCTTTTCAACACCTCGTCCGAAAATTTCAACACACCAAATTTGTTTTGATTGCAGGTATAAAAGATGGAGTCTAACTACATCTTTTACCTCAACTCACAATGCAATTCAAGTCTCTCATCTACCTTGCCTCTGCTATCGCGGTCGCCTTTGGCGCCACCGTCCAAGATGTCTTGAACGACCTCGCTACCGTCAAAACCCGAGTCACCACTTTGGACAATGCAATCAACTCATTCCCCGACAGCGGTGGGTCTTTGACCCAGGCCCTGGTGAGCCGTTGCCTTACCTTCTGGCATGAAGCGGTCTTATCTCCATGGATAGGCAATCCACACTGATGCTACAGATGTTCAATCCGCTGTCGATGACACTACGCCTGACGTTGAGGTGGGCTCCAGTGTTCAAGGTTGGCTTTGCCTCGACAATGACGTGGTTAATGCAGGCTGTCCCCACTCCTGTTTCTGTGGACGATGCCACCAGCATTCTCAATTCTATTAATGACATCAAGCCGATCATCGAGGACGCCCTGACGGCTATCGTGGCCAAGAAACCCGCCTTCGAGGCCCTTGCTCTCGGCGGCGTCACTGGTCTCGTCAAGCAGGATTTGGACAACCTCAGCTCGAGTACGACTACTCTCGAGAACGCCCTCATCGCCGCTGCCCCCGTAAGTCCCTCACATTATGGAAAACTTCAAACGCCTGTATTAATCAACGTTGCTCTTCGCAGCCGGAGTTAGTGGACGAGGCCAATTCTCTCAAGTCCGAAATTGATGCTGCCTTTGCGACTGCTATCGCTGCTTACTCTTAAATAGTCAAATACCTACCAAATGTAAGCGCGACAACTTGCTGAAGGGGTGAATATAATTTGTGGGCTTCAAACAACTCCTCAGCCGGAACAGTTGCATCATGTACATTGCTTCGTACCAGCCCCACAGCGCATTGAATATTGGACTTCAATTCAGTGACCCTGTACTATTGGATGTGGAGTGTGCCTCAAACTTCCACGTGCCTCATTTCAATGCACTCAGGACCCTGGTTTGAGTCTGGAGGTTTTTTATCCGGACGAAAATTTGACAGTTTTATCCGGAAAAAAATCCGGGTTCCCTGACCACCCATGTTTTATCCGGATTTTGCAACAGGGTCTGGGCGCTTAAGTGTCTATCGCTTTCGGGCAGTGCGGAAACCACTTTTTCTTCGCCTGAAAGCAGATCAGAATGATTTTGTAGATAAAATAACGCGAGAGTGGTGTTCTAGTTCTTCAACCGTTGATGAAGCTCTTTTACCATAGTTTGTCCAAGCATGAACTTACTCTTCGAAGGCAATCGTAAGAAATCCTGTGAGTAGTGAGCGCTTCGATGGAAGTGGATTTCGAAACAGTAAATAATGCCCATAAGTAGGACGAAATGGAATTTGCACTGTAATCAGCAGCTAGCACCTACGTTTTGGAACAGAGGGCCGACATTCAGCCCCCGGTCCTGCCCACCGTGGCTCCTGCCCGCCCATACACGAGATTTTATCCGTATTTTAACAGGGTACCCTCCGGAGACCAAGGTCTTATCCGGAACTCAAAGGAGGGTTTCAACCCAAAGTTCCGCAATTTTTATCCGAAAATGTGGTAAGGGTTTCCGAGAAATCTTCATATTGCTATCCGAATTTGATCAGGGATACCGCCCAATTTTCGGGGGTCGTATGCGATCGCGTTGAAGGTTAGGGTCGGCCGACCTTCAATGTTCACCACCATTTTATCAACGCCAGTGCGGAGCCTCATATTACAGATCCATCTTGTTCGATTCACCATGAAGAAAGTCCAACCTCAGTATTACCCAGATCAAGGTGTCGGAAAGGTCGCTATTGCGACTTGAGCTCATGATCTTTCACCAGAAGGGGTCATTACCTTTTCCGAGGGCATCAATGTATCGATTATCGACGCTATGGCTTCATTCTTTGGAAGCACTGCAAGGAATCTGTTACGGCCGCTAAGGCATCCCTTCCTTCATGGGCAGCACACAGTGTGGCTCTCCCGATGGCTTACATAGAAGGGCAAGATGCAAGGCGCGGTAATGGCTCAGCAACTGATCCCCTCGTCTGGTCTTCATTCCTGGGCTTCCAGTCATCTCTATGCAGATTGATGGGATTCCATCGCAGAGGTATTCAACTTGGGCTCATCAATCTCAGGGTTGTACTCGTCTGCATGCTAAGGACCTGAGAGTTGAGATAAATGCGCAAGCGCAGCAATTTTTGGTGTAAGTATTTCCCATAAGGACTAGATCAGGGCTTATGAAGTCGCAGTATGGCATAAGCGAATCAGTGCCAGGAGAACCTGAGCGTGCGAGAGCATGTTATCATATCAGTATCGCCTCCTGCCACTAGTTACTCACACTCTTCATGGCAACTCACCCACTTCTACAAGCCCTCAGAGCCAACAAACCAGCATTTGGCGCTTGGCTGACAGTTCCAGGTCTTTTTCACGCACGTACTCTTGCTAAGTCAAGTCCCCACCTATCTTGGATTGCAGTGGATTGTGAGCATGGTTTAGTCCCCCTAGTTCCTGGCGCGGCAGAAAGTGTCGCCGCCATTGAAGCTGCGGGTCCCAGTCCAATTGTCAGGATTCCAGCAACTGGGGTTAGCGGCAGCACCAGCTGGCAAATCAAGCATGCCCTTGATGCGGGTGCCCGTGGGGTTGTGGTGCCAATGGTCAGGACATCTGCCGAACCTGCATTCTCCCCTGTTGACTGACATTGCTTCACACGCCACTCACCGTTTTAACTTATCCCGATAGGTCTCTAATGCCGAAAAAGCCAAAGAGGTCGTTGCGGATAGCAAGTTCCCGCCTATTGGCCGGCGAGGCTTTGGTAGCCCGTTCACGCACGGAACATGGAGCGTTACAATGTCAGAATACTTGGAAAAAGCGAATGAGAACGTTCTTGTCATGGTTCAGATAGAGACTAAGGAAGCGGTTGACAATGTCCGCGAAATAGCTCGTGTCGAAGGCATTGGTAAGTGTTATTTGTCGGTTTTGGAGTTAGTATGTAATACACTTATCTCGCTCCAAGACGTACTCTTTATCGGGCCATATGACTTGTCAATCTCACTTGGACATCCTCCTCCTTCCCCGGACCCAGATCCCTACATCGAGGAAGTAATACAGAAGATCTTGGCGGAAGCACACACTGCTGGAAAGAAATGGTAGGTCCCGGTTCCTCAAACATAGTTGATTCTAATTGAATGCCATCAGCGCCATCTACTGCGTATCGGGGGCCCAGGCTGCGAAGCGTGCCGCTCAGGGTTTCGACATGGTTAGCAAGCTTAACCCCCGCTGGGATCGAAGCTGACGAGACATAGATCAATGTGACAAGCGACATTGGGGCCATGTCTGAGGCGGTTGCTTCCCATTTGAAGATAGCCGTGGACGCGTCTCAGAATTCTTAAAGGCGATATCATGGTCAGGGTTGGTGGGTAATCATGGGGCATGCGGATTCACTGCTCTCGTAGCTTACGGTATCTGTTCAATTCTGAAGACGTAAAAACCACCCAGGTTCTCGGGAACTTTGTAAATTTGCATCAGAGGAAGACAATAAGAGTTTATGTCACAGAGCATGAGGATTGGAAAGTTATATATATCAATGGGTTTTGCTAATTCTCTGGTTGATATGTCCGCGCCATAGGTACATTGTAATCAGTAATCAGCGTAGATGCTGACTCGCTCTCCAAGTTATCTCATCGAACTCCGGACGAGACGCAGCAAAATTCCATGATAAGTGTTAAATCCATGTTGCGTATCTATTTTTCGCCACCCGTCGCCTGTGGGGGCGATCGGAAATGTGTTCTTGTCCGCCGAAAGGTTTAGTGTGAGGTGTGGGGGGCGATATCAGTTTGATGAACCGAAATTTGTTTAGTTGCCGAGTGGCTGGGTTTGAAACGGGAAGGTTTTCACCTCCGTCTGAACTCAGATGGCAATTCCGGGATGGGGTCCATTCTGTTCTTGCACAACTACATCCAGGTTTGCCCCATCCACGACTTCGGGAAGGGGAACTGCAACCCTTCTGTACGGCAACGGATAGTGGCCACCAAACCAATTGCCGTGCCTTTGCTATTGGCGGTCCCCTTCAAGACCCCTGCTCGGATTGACACTGTTACAAGCGCAAATGAAAAGAACCGCTCTGAACAATGAACAATGAGAAGCTCCAGCTCCATTACATTTCTATGAATGCAATTCTGGGACGCGACCAAAGGGTGGGGCTAGTGGCCAGCAACTTCGTCACCTGCACTTGCACATCAATACCTGCACTCTCTGTTTCGGCAACTTGAACGTCCTAATGCCCGCCTCTGCCTACCCCCATTACGCAAGTTCTAAAGCTATGAACATCGCCCACCGGTTTCTTACTAGTTCGGTGACTCATAGCCCTACAATAGCAATATCAACGGCAAGTCATTGTAGGACCGCCTGACCATACTTTCCTCCATCAAGCTGCCTCGTATATGTCATGGCATCTTTTGGACATCAATGCCTCCAAAGTTGTCATCGGCAAGATGAGATACTTCCGATGTGGGTGCACTTTTACGTCCCAATCGGTTCTTGGTCCTCCAAACATATCTTTGTTCTGGTATTAAAGCAGGCAGTTCTTGCCTACATCTTTAGTCTTCACCTCCACTACCCCATCATAACAAGACTTGACATTGACGTCGCCTCAATGGCATCTAACAGCACCCATGCTATCCTCCTTTCCATCATTACTCTTGTTCTCGCTCATGCCTTCTATCGACGCAAAACGCGAAGCAAGATACCCCTTCCCCCTGGCCCTCCCCGGCTGCCACTTATTGGAAACCTCCATAATAAGCCAGCCCGCTTCGAATGGGAAGCCTACGCTGATTGGGGCCGACAATACAGTGCGTATATTTGCGTGTCGTAATGTGTACGCCTACTCATATGTTACTCCCCAGATTCTGAGATAATCTATTTGAACATGGCCGGCACCTCCCTTGTGGTGCTCAATACTCGCCGGACTGCAAGTGATCTCTTAGAGAAGCGTGGCTCGATTTATTCATCACGGGCACATTCACCTATGGTCCACGACTTAATGGGTTTCACTTGGCTCTTTGCTGTCATGCCTAATAACGACGGTTGGCGTACCAGAAGGCGTCTCCTGCAGCGCTACTTTAAGTTTCCGGTTGAGGATTCTCATTCGATCTCCAACGTCAAACTCGAATGGCAGAGACCTCATGAAACCAAATATATCAACCAGCTACTGAAGAAGCTCATCGATACTCCGGAGGACTTTATGAAACACCTTGTCCAGTATGTTTCATCCCCCTTCCGCGATGTCGGAAAATATGATAATCTCGTTATTGCGCAGCATGGTTGGTTCTGTGTCCTTGTCCACTACCTTTGGGCTCCCAATCAAACCGGCGGATGATCCGTACATCAAACTCTCCTCCACAGGTGCCGAAGGTCTCAAACAGGCGACGGTTCCTGGGGCCTTTCTCGTCGACGCATTCCCATTCATGAAACATTTTCCTAGCTGGGCCGGTTTCCAGCGCAAGGCCCGCATGTGGCACAATGATATGCGAGCTATGTTGGATATTCCTTTCGGAGACTCCAAGAAGCAATGGCAGGACCGTGGAAAGGTACGAGAATTTTTCTTTCATGCTTCTTATCTGACGGTCTGACGGAGGATCGCAGGATAATAAAGGTAGAAACGCCCTCATTTCCTTTGTTTCTGAGGCCCTAGACGACATCTATTCCTCCGATACCCCTGACCTGCAGCAAGAGGAGTTTATCAAAGAAATCTGCGGGACTATTTTTATGGGTGAGTGGATTTCGCGTTTGGTATGGATGACACTGTTAATTGTATGCGGACAGGTACGGTTGGGACGACTTCCGGCGTTTTGCACGTCTTCATGCTTGCCATGGTCCACCACTTGGATATCCAAAAACGCGCTCAAGTCGAATTGGATTCCGTTCTCCGCGGGGCCGACGGCAAGTTACGGCTACCCACTCACGACGATGAACCCCTCTTGCCCTACTGCACGGCAATCGTCAAGGAAACTCTCAGGTATTTCCACTTTCCTACGCTAAGGTTTGGGCTGACTCCTGCTGACCTATAGGTGGCTTCCCATCGCACCGATAGGTGAGCCGACCCTGTTCTAACCCGTTCCATACTATCCAACTTACCAAACGATAACCACTAGCAATTCCCCATTTGTCTACTGAAGAGGACGTATATGAGGGCTACCGTATCCCCAAGGGGACAGTAGTCATTCCCAACATCTGGTTGGTGACTTCGAGATCCGCGAACTGGCGAGCCTGAGACTTCGCTTCACAGGGCTATGTTGCACGATCCGGAGAAATACCCCAATCCTTTCGCCTTCATTCCCGAAAGGTACTTGCGCAAGGACGGGAGCCTTGATGAAGACCTCGCAAGAGACGTGGAGATCGGCTTCGGATTTGGTCGGAGGTATGGACCTATCCGCCTTATAACGCTACGGCGGATAGCTGAAACATATTTTTCTGTTGGTGGTAGAATCTGCCCCGGAAGACACCTCGGGAGTTCGATTGTCTGGTTGGCGGCGCTTTGCATCCTGACTACTTGCGACATCCTCAAGGCAAAGGACGAAAACGGAAACACCATTGAGCCGGGAATGGAGCTTGAGTCAGCTATTACTGCGTACGTAATTGCTACGCAACTGTGGATATGTTGGTCGTACTCATGAATGATCACCAGGGGTCCCAAGCCGTTCAAGTGTACGATAAAGCCTCGCTCGAAAGAAGCGGAGGAGTTGATCAAGCAAGCAGCCATTGAAAGCGAATACATCGGCCTCTAGCCCATTGATGAATGTTGGGAGTGAATGAATTGCTCTGGATCGCCTGGTTCATATGTTTTCAAGTCTGTATGTTGGCTCCAAGTTTCATAAAACACCTTTATGGTCGTCCTTCGAGTGTCCATATCTGTCAGAATATGTAATGCATGATTCGTGTTCGATTTTGTGTTTCGCCTGTCGGTTGCACTAACCATCACGTTATTCGACAGTAAGGATAACACTCTCGCAAACCGACTGTGGCCGTCGAAGTCTATCATCACACGCATCCTATCCTATCTTGTGTCTCGTCGACCATGAAGCAAACCTCATTGAAATAATTAGACATAAACTCATAGCCTACTTATAGGATCAAGCGGCAGAAAACTATGATCGGGATTTCTTCGTGGCACAGCGGAACGGCATCGTACCCCCTGTACGCTGCCCAACATATCTGATCCGCTATATATCTTCGGCTTGTTTCTACCAAGTGGGCTCGTAGAAAAATTTTAATCGCGATAGATATATAACATGTTCCCCCTCACTGGCTCAAATGCCCCAAAGTGTCCAATCGAGTTGGACTCCCCCCCCTTCTACTCCCTTCATAATGAAATTTGCGGCTGTCCCGGCTTCCTGCTCGTGGCGAAGATCGCCTCAGCCCACTACATTCTCCAACACGCTCGAAGTCGTCCAGCAAGGCTGTTAGGAAACCGCAGAGCAACTCCCCCGTTCATGACTATCTCTCCTCAGACGTTACTTGCAACGTCAACCCCTCACCTGCCGACGAGACCGTCACCGCCGCTGCTGGCAGCACAATCGGCTTCAAGGTTGACCAGGCTCTTTATCAGAAGGGTTACGTTGCGATGAGGCACCTACTAACATTGAGAAATGGGACGGTAGTGGTAAGAATGTTACTTCTCGTACATCTTCCTCGACCATCCATGACACTGACTAATCTACTATCTATGCAGAGAGGTGAATGGGGTGCTACCTTCACTCTGTTCTCGTTCCTGTCACTCAACAAGAATGAATTTACCAAAGAACATACCCGACGTTTATTGCCTTCATGAACTTTGGACTTGTCCCTGAAATCAAGGTCGTGTTAGTACTTGGTCCGGATTGAACAGATCGCCCTCCATTTGACAGGCACTCCTGAGTTCTTCATGTCGTGTGGACAGACCAAAGTGACCGGCGGAGGCACTGGTAGTCCGTCAATGGTTTCCATCCCTGGTTACATCCAAACCCAATGGTGACTCTACGTTAGGACTGTCGTACGTCGTATTCACTATTGTCTTCCTTGAGACGCTGGCGGCATTGTCAACACTTATGACACCCTCACCTCATACACGTTGTGTCATTCCACACGAGGCCGATTTCAACGCCATTAGCTGACGAGAAATCTAGGTTCCACGACCTGCTATCTATGTGGCTGAGAGAGCACTAAGAAGTCTTTGTTCCTTCCGGGTTTCCCTTGTTGTACCGTTATTGTCCTCAATGCGCCGTAAATATTGTATTAGAACACCTTGCGTGAAGCATATGTGTATGTCGATATATTAGAGTGAATGAGTTCAACAATTGCTTCGGCAGTCTCTCGCAGGTTCCCGCTTCCTACGATATGTGTGTCCTTAACAGGTTCACGAGAATACGCGTTGACCGTGTGATCCCCTAGGCGTCGAGTATTCTTCGTTTCGTAAGCCGGTGTGTTATTTGTACCTGTTGCGTAAAAGCTTCTGGGTCTGCCAGCAGCGTGAGCCCGGCGAAACCAAGCCTTGCGCTGTTCTTATATTTTATTTCTTAATATCTCTAATTTCTTCTGCCTCCCGCGTAAGAACGGTGTTGTTTACACAAAACACGGTTTCATGGCGGTCGAGCAAGACGCTTCCAGTAATGGTGAGTCCTGGGAATGTCATCATCCATCACGACCACTCAGTATATGCTCATGGGAAACACTTGACAACTGGAACGCCTGGGATTTGTGCCTATACCGCTTTACTACGATGCCGCCTCGAACACGCCGTTTCACCGCCCGATTAGCGGATATGCAAGCTGACTCTGACATTGACATGGAGCAGGACGAAGAGGTTGATGTCGAGAACGACGAGGAGGAACAGGGGATAGATGATGGTGATGTAGAAGGCGAGGAAGAAGGCGAAGAAGACGAAGACGAAAAGGACGAGATTCAGTCGGTAATTCCTTGCAATTAGTCGTTCTTATTATTCCTCATTCGCACGACTTCAAGGATGCTGAGGATGAGGACGAGGAACCTATCCCATCACCCAGAAAGTCACAACCAAGGTTGAGAATCAAGCTGAAGCTGGGCGCCAACAAGAGAATTACAAGCTCAAGTAATAGCACTGCAAGGCCCACGCCTGAAGTCGAAGCAACGCCTTCGCGCGCGAGAACCCGCAGAAAAGTCAGGTCGGGTACGACTTTACATCATGCCACAACTCCTGACCCCAGAGCTCACGGTGATGCATAAGATATTGAATCGGAGGATTCAACTTCTCCTGAATCAGAAGACGATGAAGATGGGTCGGTCTCTGGATCCCGTCCACCTGGTCACCCCAAGCCTATGACTACGCGTCAAGCTGTATTGGCAAGTATGGTGGACTCGAGCCACGTCTCCCTTGGTATGCTTCGTCATCGATCGCATGAAGAACAAACGTCGTTGACCAGTTCCATCAGGTGAAAGCAGTCGTAGCAAGAAGAAAATATTGAATGAAACCGAACTTGCCTTGCGGAGAGAAGAGACGGCGCGAAAACGGAAGAATCTGACAGAGAAGAAACTCGAGGACGAGAAGGTGATGCATCATTCGTCGCCTGGACTGTCGACTCCTGTTCTCACGTAACGTTCAGGCCGAGACAATAAACCGCCTATTGAAGAAGCAGACAAGACCTCGCAATAAACGCGGGACCGCGTTAGATGATAGGTCACCGATGCCAGGGAATGGAAGAAAGGCCAAGCAAAAAGTGAAGGAGGAGGATGGTGAAGAGGCGGAAGAGGGAGATGAAGAAGAAGTTATGGAGGTCGTTGAAGAAGAGGCCAAGCCCGTCATGTACCGTTGGGTCTCTTCGAAAAAAGGCGACAGTGAATCGACGAACATGGTGCTTAGTTTCTCGGTGCCTACAATGGCATTACCCATGCCGCCGTTAATGCCTGAGGCACCCAAGCCCAAGGCACCGAGCAGCTGCGCAGTTGAAGGCTGTGGTCAACCTCGCAAGTATAGACTTGTCAAAAACTGGGCAATTGGAGCATGTGGGATGGCGCATCTGAAACTTCTGGAAAATGAGTCCATCATGCACTAGGTTATGGGCTTCTGCTATGGAGATGTTTTGTCACCCACGCCCGTCCTATTATCCTCTTGTACGACCAGATCTTTGCAACGACAGATTGCTTTTCTTGTTGCGGTCCATATGCCCTAATATCGTTATTCTGTTTGATCTCACAGGAAGTTGCAGATGTTGGCAGTGACACAAGAGTGCTGATATTGGGTCCTATATCTGAACGACGCTGATACCAAGGTCTATATCCTGAAGACCAGGTCTGACGCTTGGCAACCATCTTTCCACGATCGTGTGAGGGGGAAATTCCGAGCGCTGAACACGCAAATGTTGGAGCACGTTCTTCAATGGCCGCAGCACACTTGATGCCTAGCACACATACCTGTGATGCTTCGTACTCCAATCGACCCCACGCGTGATGTACTCCACAGGGTCTCAGCGAACGCTTTCGAAAGCAGCGTTGCCTTCGCCCAACGGATGTTGCAATGAGAATATATTTACACTCCCCATCTATTGGTTCGGCAAGTCGCGTCATGTAGATGGAATTGGTATTGACTTATCGCAACATCACTCGATCACCCCATTTCCCCGTATCGCAGTATCACCCATCCCCGTTTATTGGGGCTGTCAATGAAAGGCAGTCGTGGTAGACTGGGGGTTATTTTTGCGGTGCGTCTCTTGTCCCCGAACTGGCAGGGTGTTGATAGATGGGATACGCTAAAATAGCCTTTCGTTCTTGTAGATCCTAGCCCCCCGGAGGCAGGTCCGAGCTCTGGCATTTTACAACAAACACGAGTTTCTCACCCAGCAGCCCTGGGAACAAGGCTCGAGGCTTGGACAGGTGATAAAGAACATATGTGTTTTCTCAGGCGTTGCAGCCCTATCCTCTCTCTGAGAAATGCCGAAAAGAGGGGTGGGGCGGCAAGATAGACTCTCATCGGGGTCGGTTCCAGGCTTTATATCTCTGTCTGAACCAATCTCGTTTGCTGGAGCCGCTTGTTCATAGCCAATGCGGTCTTGCATGGTGAAAATTTTGTCGGTTATAAATAGCTACGTGGAGTATGACTTGTGACGCCAAGGAGTTCAAAGATTAGCAGTCCTATCAGTCTACAGTCTACCGATATCTGAAAGTCACCATCATTCAGCCACTGAAAATCCCCCAGATTCATCAAATCTCAAACCATAGCGTAGTTTCGTATTGGGTCGTTTTTGTTGGACCGCTACGTGTCAGAGATCATATGGCGTTGTCTTGGGTGACCACGTGCACAATTGATGAATAACCCCAGACTTCTTTCGTATACCCGACGGAAGTTGTCAGGATGATCTCAGGAGACAGTGGGTATCTTGGATCTCCAGTGTTGGAGATTCATTGCGTTTCTGTTCTCGGCACCTCGCCTACCTCGGAACATATCGGTTGATCAAATCGTGCGTTCGTTGCGGCACCGCTACATTTAGTTTTCGAGAGAAATAAAAACGCTTGGGAAGCGAAGACAACTCCTTCTTTGGGCTCACCTTTTCCTGGTGATACTTCAGGGTACTTCAGCCGGACGCTCGCTCTTTGGGTGTTTCCTATTCCTTCCCCCCAACCCGATTCCAGATGTCCGCCACGCCAACATCCTCATCACATCCGCCGTCGGCAACATTCCCGCCTCCGCCCAACGTCCAACTCTCGTAAGTCTTTCGGTGCTTCTAGCGTTCAGGGGTTGGGGTGAACCGAAGGACCTAGGTATGGGCCGATGCTAATTGGTGTTTTCATAAATACGATATTATATGGGGTATGTGTGCTTCTACTTTCCGTTTCGACAGCCCAAAATAACGCTAGCCACTACCAGATTCTGGTAGCCCAGGTACATATACTTCCCCCCTCCTCTGCATCTAATCCCTCAGCCCCCATCTCTCCTTATCACAGACTTACTCGTATTATCAAGTTTACAAAAAGTAGGTCCCTCATTCCTAGCTCCGTCCTTGGGTGGGGGCTGATGGTCATAGTGATGCGCGCTGGATCAAATACCTCGTAAATCATTCTGTTTTCCTTCGGTCCTTGTCTTTGTCTTTACCTCGTGCAGGTGCTCTATCTTTTCATCATAGAGACGGTCAACACAGGCATAGATATGGTAATGATGTATCAGCCATTGATCCTGGATTATGGTACGCCCTTCAACACTTTGTGCGTCTGAGAGGTTGTCACCGTCCACCATAGGGCACCCACTGGTCAATTTCCCAGCCAGTGAGTATCATTCTCACTACACAAAGTCTATCACTAACCCTCCTCCGAAAATAGTGTTTGCTGCTGGTAGGGCTATCCCCGTGGCTACTTCTCTGCAACAGTCTCTAACGATCCTTCTGGCCCATTTGCAGAGCCCATCACCATTGTAAGTCAAATCGCGATCTACTAATCTCTTCATTTTTGACGCGCAACCTTCCAGGTGGCTATCTCCACCCCTATTCAACTGTTTTTCGCTTGGAGGATCCATCTTCTCACGAAGCAGAATATCATCGCCATAGTCATCTCACTCTTGGCATTGGTTTCCCTCGGTACGGTATCGTCTTGCTTCTGTTGTCACATGCTTACATCTAGATCACACCAGCTGGTGGCCTCTGGACAACTATTAAGATCACAATCATTAAACTGTTCAGTCGCAAACCTGAGCTGCACTGGCCTGCTTTGATGTGGTTCCTCTCGGCGACTATTGCTGATGTACTGATCACTGTGACACTTGTGATCAATTTGGTGAGCATGTATTTCATCATCCCTCCATAGGCTCCAAGGCCGCGTGGGTCACATTGTGGACCCGTGTGCTAACTGGATTCTCAGTCTAGACGTAAGACGGGTTTTGCCGCAACAGATGATGCCATCTCTAAAATCATTCGAAGTAAGCCCCGAGAGGTTCCATAAAAGGCTTAGCTCACAAATCCAATATTCAATCCAGTGACTGTGCAAACTGGCATGTTAACGTGAGCACACGGTATTCATGTGGATTTCAATGTAGCTCAACGTGGAGTCTTTGACTCAGCGCCCTGTTCGCGATTGGAGATGTTGTCTTCTTCATGAGTATGTTTCGTCCCGCGTAAAATGCCGAGAGGAACGTGGTGCTAATACTGTTGCTTCTAGCTCTTGCGGTATGCAATAGATTTCCTCGCGTTTGAGGTATTTTCCCATGCTGACGGTCATTCGATCCACAGAGAACTGCTCTGTATGTCATCCCCCCTGTATCCGTCCATGACTGTATATTGAAAATTAAACTAGGAATTTCATATGGGACTTGGCGTTGACCAAGCTTTACGCGAACTGCTTGTTGTCCACGTTGAATGCTCGTGCAGGTCTCAAGGAGATGACGAGCTATCACTCTGGTCAACGACAGGTATCTACAATCGGTGTTGGAAGCCGGCGTCCTGTAAGTTATCGTCCTGTAAGTTAAATCGCTGTACCATTCCTCTAATGATGTTAAATTACTCGCCAGACCGCCTTCACGGATCCCCCACTTACACCGGTAACTCACTAGGGTTCAAAACCTCGGGTGATCGCTGACGCGACCCTCTAGATTCATGTCCAATCACCTATGTTCGAAATGCAACAGAAATCGTATGAAAGATCGTATGAAAGATCCTCGCGTTCGCAGGCCGATGACCTTGAATACGGTATCACCGTGACAAAGGTGCGCTTTACCATTCTTGACTCAAATTTGGACCCTCAATGGCCTGGGTAGGTTGTTGAAACCATTTCAGACCGTGATCCCGTGGGAACCAAAGCAATAGCACTATAGTGTGAAGATTATAGTTTTTTTTTTTTTTCATGGGACTATCACTGGTTTCGAAATTGTTTATTAAGGTCACGTAATGAGCCGTCACTGTATCCCTGTTGTCTTAAACTTCTCCTGTCATTAGATTTGACACTCCTTTGGTCATACATTCCTTCAGGATGATATGTATTCATGTAAGTACTTTGCGAAATGTAACCTTCTATTTGAGGATTCTATCCATGCGGCACACTGGCTGCTCTAGGTTGAACTGCTCGGAAAGGGTGGCTTCAAACTGAACTTTGAAGTGGCAGGGCTTTGGCTGGTTTGTTTGTGTACATTTGGTCAGTTGCACCTATTCCGCACATTCATCCCTCGCACTAAAGTCGTGTTAGATAACCATCGGAACAATAATCGGTTGGATGACCCTACGAGATCTCTTCCAGGATCGCTCGTGGACCATTTTAAGCTTGATGCCACCCAGTCGTGCTGAATTTATGGAAAGATGGGCGGGATCCGAAGGCTCGTAAATGCGGTGCGGTTTTAGGAGCAAATAAAGTCGCGGTTACCGATATTCCAGCTTTCCATTGCGATCACTGCAGCATGATATTCTGCAGGATGATCTCCTTGTCACGAGGATCGGCTTGCGTCGTAGATACCGCCCTCACCCCTCCCATAAGAAATCACCACCGGCTCATTTCCTCGATATTCCAACGCCTTCGGAACGCACATACTCTCTGCACACCATTTCCTCCCACCTTCCTAGGTGGAGTCTGATCCCTTCGTCAACGGGACTCCCTCCCCAGCACGCCACATCATCCTAGCGCTTCAACTTCCGGCCACTATTCCGACCGTATATTTCATACTCAAAGCTCGCAGTCGCTGTTCCTGCAGTTTGGTACTTAAGAATGAAATGTCGTCATAAATAATAAGAAGCCATGTCGTAGGCACGACGGATATAACTTTCGTTTACCCCCGATTTTCTCAGCTCGCCATCCACTCCCTTCTCTTAACCTCGCACAACCCTCAACTACTCTCGACGCCAGGCGGAAGCCGGCCCCTTTCGTTATCTCCCCCGAACCTCTTCAATGTCTCTCTGTTTTCTGGATTTTATCCTGGACGTATTGCTTGATTCCTGTTGAAACCCATTTCATTATCGGATGTGCCACCCCCGATACTTAACCAGGCAACTTCGCTAAGCAGTTGCTCGACGCGATAATGTATAATGTCAGTCCGTTTCATGGATATACAAGCGTACCATGGGAATAGTCCATTTTGTACTATTGCGTCCTATAAGCTATGCACCCCATGATACTAGTTCAGTTAGCCCAAGGACTCTTTAATCACCACTTGCTTGTTTTCTGCTATTAGCTCCTGTAGCTCACTACGGTGGCTATATATTCTTATTGTATGTAACACATACTTTATCTGCTGATCCGTTAGCAAGTTGCAGGTGCAATACCTCGTTGCACGGCGAACCAAGTAGTTGATCGACCCTCGAATTAGCCCTCAGCGTTTGTCCTACTTACGTTCACTGCTCCCTTGGCCTGCGATACTCCAGCAGTTTGGGCTCTTGAATAAGTGTCATTCTCTGATCCTCCTGAGAGTCAGAGGAGGCTAGATTACGCCGGCCTCGTGCACAATTGCCGACCTTCTCGCGGAAAAGGAATTGCGGATGCCCGTGGTGGTTTAGTTGTGCATCCGATTGCACCTAAAGCGGTGGGTGATCTCCATCGCATCATTGGAACCGAGCGTACCTTATCTGTGGTCTTGTTGCTACTGCTTTGAGGTTGTGGAAGGTTTCCGCTGACGCCGTCAAGCACATCATTCAATGTAGGCCTAAGATAACATTGGACACCCAGGCAGTCATGGATATCAACAGTTTGACATACACTTTTTTTGTCAGCGTTTCATCAATAATTGGGTGTACCAACAGTCAATCCCACAAGTCTCTGTGAGCTCCGTTTACTTCAACAGTTCCCATGCAATGCAGCAGGAACGCTGGATAGGAGATTTCGTTCGACCAAATTGGGCTTGGACTCCCCAAGAAGCATCCTCAAGGTCCATTGTGTCCTATGGCTGGCCGACCCCTAACCACCCAAACTCAGTCACGGACTGGCTCTAGCTCTCTCTAACAAGAATCTCGGCTACCGCGGAAGCGATCTTCTCACTGTGACACCTACACGTCACTTTTCAGTCGTGAAGCTAGTTTGACAGTGGCCTGTGGGACTATCAGGTAGATTATTCTAGTAGCCAAGGGGTCACACCGGCAGTCGCTCCAAAGCGCCAGACCTCGCTCCGCCATCATATAGTGCCATATCTGTGTTGAATGTCAATCGTGGGTTGGGGTGGCACAGGTAGTTAAATCGATGGTCAATTTTACTTGTGTGCTTCCAGAGGCAACGTTAGTCCAGATTATGTCCGCAAGACTCCAAACCAAGCATGGGCACCGTGGGCGAGCAATGTTCCGCTGTTGGATCTACACGTCTGGAGTGCATGCTACGAACTCACGAATGTCGCTTTCATTCTGATCACGTTACCCACTTACATGAGACCAGACCATCGATTGGTTGACAACATTGGCACTGAATGTTGATGGGGGGTTGGGGGGTGATAGACCCGAGCGCATGGAACCTCGGCAAACTGGAGCATGAGGTGTCTGCGAAAGCCAGGTGCTGCTGTTTTTAGCACCATCAGATTGTTGGACATTGATTGAGTTGGCTACGTTGTGGTTGATAGCATTCCCATGATGGTTCGCTC
The DNA here is from genome assembly GCA_018524415.1 of Podaxis rugospora. NCBI lineage: Eukaryota > Fungi > Basidiomycota > Agaricomycetes > Agaricales > Agaricaceae > Podaxis > Podaxis rugospora. Next base: position 40,881 of record JAEUWL010000342.1, read on the forward strand.
TCCGTGTATAGAGCCAAAACTGAGCATGCGTTGCCCCCATTTAGATGGCTACTGGTCACTTCACGTTGCGGAAGCCCGGGTAACTTTCCTTTTGCCTTACAGCCACATACGCTCTTCCTTTCCAACAGTTGGGTAACATCCGGGGGATAGCGTGGAGTATATCCTAGAAGATTGTATTCATTAGCAATGCCACCACCTATCCCATTATTGTAAGTCCATTTGGCATTGCTCAATGTTTGCAGAGTAATTCTAATGCCAGGGTCAGGTTCGGGCCGATGTTAATCGGTATGTGATTACGCTCGTACTTCCGGATGGAAGAGAATAAATGACGTTAAACAGGTGCATTTTTTAATTCAATCCTATACGGCGTACGTCGTCAGGGCTCCTTTCAAATTGTGGAGACGACTAACAAGGGGTTGAACTTCGGAAAATAGGTTATGGTGATGCAGGTAAGACGGAAAGCCTAGCCCTACCTGTAGAGGCAGAACTTTATTGTCTTTCGCTTTTGTAGAGTCTCGTATACTTCCAAACATACAAAAAGTACGTACATTCTCCAAGCAGGTGGCCTGCTTTTGAGGTGCACTGCGCACTGAAATCGGAGGTAACCTTGTGGACCAAGACGGATGGCTGATCCACGTCATTGCCGCCTTACAGGGATTCGGGGTGGTTGAAGCTCTTTGTGAGTCCCCGCCTCCCCAAACGTTTGTCTGCAGCATTTGTAACTTGCACAGATAATCTATCTGATCATAACGGAAACCCTCAACACCGGATTCAGCATAGGGTTACTATACGAACCTCTGATCCTCAAGTACGGTATGGCTACCCTGATTCTTATTTTCATCTTTCTCCGGACCGCTTAACCTCTACTCTCATGAACAATAGGTCAGCCAGCAGCGACGACGTTCTTTCCTCTCTGTAAGCCTTACTCTTGTGTTGTTGGTGCATTGGCACTTACGCGAGGTAAAAGTGTTACCCGCAGGTGAGAATCCATTTCCCGCGACCTGAGCGTGCTGGCGTCCTGTACCTGGCTGGGTATATTGTACCCGTGCCTTTGCCTGTCGTACGTCTCTTCAGACGCCCGTCCTATAATCAGGATGGTCTCACACTTTCTGTGCCTCGGAATCGCGGGATTTTGGTACAAGTCAAAGAGTCGGCGCTGACTTTCGGTTCACCCCGTTACTCCCTCCACGTTTCCTCTCCATTGCAAACTATCAATATTCGCATCCTGGTATTACTATGACGGTGGGCCATATGGTGTGGCGTTATACCACGTTTCGCCCATCTCACCGGCGCTTTCTCCGTTGCGTCCCTCGAACATTCTATCTGCATGCCGGGCTGAATAGAACCGATCATGACGGTATGTACTGAGAAGCTGTTTCAGATGTTCTAGATCTGGATGGTCGAAGGGCGCGGAGAATCCGGACGGCTTCTCGATCAATCCAGGAACGCTCGTGATATTGCAGGCGCTGATTGTGCGCTTTGCAGGTAGCGATCTCGACACCAATTCAATTATTTATTGCATGGCGGATACGCATCATCAGTGGACGGTGGTGGATTCCCAGTTTTGTTGGATTTCTATCCTTGGTGTCCCTCGGTAAGCATTGTTTTGTGTTCTACCGTCGGAAGAGTACTGATGGGTAAGCTTGGACAGGTGGAGGAACATGGCTTGCTTATACCGTCACAGCTGTTCGACGTTTCGCCAGGAAACCTGAATTGCATTGGCCAGCATTGACGTGGTTGTTAGCATCTGCTATCGCAGATGTCATAATCACGGCCGCTTTGGTGTATAGCCTTGTGCGTTCTATTCTTTCCTGTTTATGCTTGGACTGACTAAGGAATGATCTAGGCAAGGCGACGCACGGGCTTCGTACAAACAGATGATACAATTAATAAGGTTTGTGCTAACAGTCTGACGCCTATGCTATCATTATGCATCATATCTGATGCGCTAATTATTCTTGGTGCCCGATTCCATCCCTTAGATCATCAGGATGACTGTGCAAACTGGTCTCATCACGGCTATCTTTGCGGTGTTGGATGTGATCTGTTTCCTCGTGTTGCCTGTAAGTGTATCACGCTCTTACACCGGTAACAGAGTTTTGAATTGATCACTGATTTTGACCCTGGAACCCTTCAGAACACGACACTGTAAGTCTTCGATCTTGCCGAAGCCTGATGATGGGAGTCGCTGATTGTCATTATCCTTATCACGTGTAGGAACTTTGTCTGGGATTTGGCGTTGTCCAAACTGTACACAAATGCGCTCATGTCAACGTTGAATGCGCGCGAGGGACTGGGAAAGATGATGAGCAGCAACGGACGTGGCATACAAACGAATGTACTATTCTCAGACGATTCGTTCCGGAGCGGGAGCAAGCCACCAGGGGTATGTTTGTCTTCTTCTGTGCCTTGCATTGTTTCTGCTGTCGTCCCGCGCATGCTTCCGGTGCTTTCCGTAATTGAGTTCGGCGTGCTGATGGTGGTTCCTTAACGTTGTAGCTACACTTGTCGTATCGGAGGTCAAAGGTGAGTTCAGGACCTGAGAGCCTGGTTAGAACTTATGTTGATTTTATTCCCTCGTGGCTGCGTTCAGTCGTTCGACTTGGGGTCTTCGCGCGTCCTAAGCACAAGTAAGAGGCGACACGAGGACATCGAAATCGGTGTTATGTCAATTAAGGAGGTCCATGAAATATGAGGGGGTTTGTTTTCACGGCCAGGATGAAATTCTCTGTTTTACTACAGTCTTTTTTTTTTTTTTTTTTTGCTTTTAAATTGTTCCGGGCACTCATAGATTATTCTGGATTTGCATAGCTATGTACTATTATTTTCCATGAAACGTATTTGCTACACTTTTCAACGGTTCCGACGGAATGTTAATGGCATTCCTTGCCCTCATATTCGGCTCCACGAGGCCCTTGGCAGTCTGTCAGCGACTGATTGATTGTTCAAATGTCTGTTATTCTTGTTTAGAAGCCATGCGGGTGTGAGAACGTAGTCGACAAAGATAAGGCTTCCATGAAAACTGCCCATTGCTTCTTCGCACGTCACTTACACCTGGAATTTTCTGTTGATGCATGAATAATTTTGGCCGTGAATGTCCAAGAGAAAAGATCGGACATTTATAACATATGGTCGAGTTATGGAGTAGAATGATGATCAATGCAGTCAAACAGCCACTTGGTGTTGAAAACGTTCGACCCCATGACACAGTTTCTATAAATATATCGATAGCGCCGAGGGAAATCTGTAGTTCCTTCGGGCAGAAACATCCCGGGCGGATAATCAAAATATAGAATAGGCATGTCGTGGAAATTTGCTATTAGCCAAGTGAGGCTATATCTCACTGACGTCGTGAATCTGACTGAGATTGCAGCAGTCCTTTACTCTCATGGGATCAGTTGCAGCTAACAGCTGGTGCGCCGTAAGTGTCCGAAACAACCTCCCTTGGGCTGTAGTTTAGATGCTTCATTGCAAGGCTGGTTCTATGGCTTGTGTGCCCACGTGTGTTTTTGCAACGGAATTCCCAGGCCGAAGGGACCATCGCCGGACCTCTGGCTGGCAATCAAAGAAGTTGATGCTAGAGCGGAGCTGTGTGCACATGCAACCCGAAAAATTTATAACGCTAGGACAAAGTTGCTTTTACCAATGGAGCACAGTGATAACCTCGTGGATTGTGTGGTTTCACTTACAGTATAACAAGGCTGGAGGTTAGTTGAATTGAATAACGACTACGGTGTGTCGGATGCATCGAGGGTAATTAAGGGCGGGATACTGCCAAGGTATAACAGTGGCACGTGATCCGTTGAACCTGCCGCTTCTTTCTAGCCGAGCAGATGCAGAAGAGGATTGGCTGATATAGCAAACTTATCTGTTGTTTGTTGCCCCGTCATTTACCATGAATATAATGATCCTTCTGTCACCTTTTCTTCCTTCCCCGTTCATCCTACCCCCGACGCTTCTCCCGGTCCCCTGCCATGGACAGAGCACCATCCCACTCGTCCTCTGACCCCGAAAAGCGTCCTCACAGTGATGGCAAGTCCGACTGGAGCGACTCGCCCCTACTCCTGGACGAGGCTATGGAGAAGCGCGTATGGAGAAAGCTGGACCTCTTCCTTTTACCCGTGGTTGCCATGTTCTATCTCCTCTCTTTCTTGGTATGTAAGCGGATGTATGCGCATTTTCGGCCCACAAACCGATCATATGTACTTAGGATCGCACGAACCTAGGAAATGCTCGGGTTGCCGGCCTCCAGCAAGACCTCAAGATGAACAACAATCAATATAGTATTGCTCTTACTGTGACATACGTGCCTTACATTGTGGCGGAATTGCCATCGAACTTGATGCTTAAGGTGGGACTCGACGTCTGTCTGTTTGAGGGGAGAAACTAAACATCTGTAAGGCTGTTGGTCCTAACTTGATGTTGCCCACGATGTTGGCGCTTTGGGGGATTGTTACCACATTGCAAGGTAAATATATGCGCGCAGCCAGAACCCCTGATACTTATTTTCTGCATTAGGTGTCGTTAAAACATATGGTGGTTTGTTAGCGTGCCGGTTCTTCCTCGGAATGCTCGAAGGTTGGCCCGTACGAACCCATTCCTGAACATGACATTGAACAAACTATAGGTGGTGTCTTTCCTGGTCTCGTCCTCTACCTTTCATTCTTCTATCCGCGGCACAGATTACAATGGAGGTAGGTAGCCCAATGTATCGACTAAACGAGGCTAATGATCTGGCAGAATTTCTGCTTTCTTTTCGGCCGCCTCGTTATCCGGAGCCTTTTCTGGTCTACTTGCCTTCGGTATCATCAACATGAATGGTATTGGTGGCAAGGCTGGTTGGTGCTGGATCTTCATTCTTGAAGGTCTCTTCACGTTCCTATTCGGTTTGATATCATACTTCCTGTTGCCAAGGGACCCAGCGCATGCGTATTTCTTTGATCAAAAGGAGAGGAATTATGTCGTCGCAAAACTCAAGGAAGATGGCGCTACCGGGAGAGATGAATCGATAGATGCCTTCAGTTGGCGTGAAGTTGGCAAGGCATTCATGCTTCCTCAAGTCTGGCTACTCGCCGCCGTTCTCTTCTGTGATGGTAAGTGGACATGAATTCCACAACCTGCTTTACTTATCATGTATCATCAGGTACCATTCTGTATGGTCTTGCCTAGTGAGTGAGCTTGGCCACATCCAAGCTTCGGGATTCTGATACGGACGCGTGTGCAGCTTCTCGCCGTCAATTGTCCAGGGCCTCGGATATACCGCAGCCCGTGCACAACTCATGACGGTTCCGCCTTTTGCTGTGGCCTTTGTCGGTATGTATTGACCCACTACAGAAGTTGGCGTGGGAACTGATGTTCATGCTTCTGCTTGTGTCCTTTGAACTACTTCTGTGCTACATGCCCGACTTGATCATGCAGTTGCGACCATCTGCGCGTACATTTCCGATCGTTATCGCTGCCGTGGGCTTGTCATGATCTTCTCGTCATTGCTGTGCGTGATTGGTTTCGCGATGTTCCTTGGTATGTACCTTTGGTTTGTTTTCGCGGTTTTTAGATACTGATACGTGGCTCTGCCACAGGCTCCCCGAAGCATAACGTCCAATATGGATCCCTCTTCTTCTCCATTCCGGGAACGTACATCGTTGCGCCAACACTATCCACCTGGCTCGCCAACAATGCCGCACCACACACACGGAGGGCGACAGCCATCGCGATTGGTTTCATCTTGACCAACTCTGGAGGAATCCTCGCGACGTGGCTCCTGGGCGCTTTGAGTCCTCCCCCTCGGTATACCAAAGCCACCATCACTCTTCTCGTATTCTCTATTGTCATGGTTGTCCTCTCTGGACTCAACTGGTATTACCTCTGGGATCAGAACAAGAAGAAACGCGCCATCAGGGCCACGATGTCTAGGAATCAGGAAGACCCTCGTCTTGGGGACAAGTCGGCGTGGTTTGAGTATAACCTCTGATGCCTTAATTATGTCTCCTGTGTTCAAGCCTCCGTTTCCTACACGAATCTCAAGATGAACGGTTCCTTTTTAGAACGAGAGTAATGACTAGGAATGAACTTGGCTCAAAGGCATAATAGTTTCCACCACCACTGTCCACAGTATTTTGTGCCTCTGCCCATTCGTTCTCGGCAATCCTCTGGTTTTCTATGTTAATTGTTAATTTCTCTTGGTCAGGGTTTCATGGACACATATCACCGTTCTACGTCTAAGAATCTCAACGCGCAATAGCGTGTACATGAATAACACATTCTTTTCGTTGTCATTCTTTACTACTCTAGATCGTCGCCGGAATTGCAAGTGGGAAAGCACTTACTTGCCTGCCTCTGCTTAGTTATTGCGAGACCAATGGGGTCTTTCGTCGAGGATGAGTTCGGATATCCGCAGTGTATCTACAGTCTACCCGAAGTGTTCCCTCTTATTCAACGACCGTGTTCAGAGAGACAAGTTGAGATATTTGCAGTAGTAGTGGATAAGGCCAGAAACAATCGTGTTTGGTCGTTATCAAGATCTTCGCTGCACAGGAATAGCTTGTTATCCCTAGGTTGCCATGGATTTACTTGCTTTTTTAACTTGCAGTTTTCATGTGCTTTAGTAACCAGTCCCTTGACAATATCGAACAACTTCTGAGATGTATCACGCAGAGACTGTCCAACTAAGTTCCAGCGATTGACAACCCCTTGTTTAGAGCTAATTAAAGCTGCACTTGATCCCGTGGACTTTAACCAGCATGCCCCGCCAGAAAGTCGGGTTGGAAAGAAGCTGCGACCAGCCATCTTTGGGGTGGAGGTTCGTAACCTGCCCCAGGAAACCGCTCTCAATATCAAACAAACCGAGGTGACTCCGGAGTGGGTGGTTCACCTGAGGTGTATGGTCATAGTACGGTCACAGCGATGCACCCAAGACATTGGTCCGTCAGAAGGGTGTCCGTGGGCGAATCTGATCTTGTTACTGAGCTTGTTCTGGGCATCGATAATCATCAAATTCTGGGTGGCTGAGTAATTCGTCTCGCATTGGATGCACGCAGCGAACGCAGTGGATTGCATGCACACCGCTGGTGTTGTCACATACTGGGAGAGGTGCGCGGAGTATCCAGAGATCTCTTATGGTGTCTTGAACCTGAGGTGGCCCACAGCTCGTCACTTAGTGCCAGATGATCGTCTTTCATTTGCTCGGCTTGGACGGCAAAATGTCTGCTTGTGGTTCTGTTGAGATCACAAGGTCGTCTAGCACAGAAGTTCTGTCTGACACGCACCTGATAGTTTGTAGCGAGAACGTTGGTGTGAGTATGCGAAGGAGGATACCCGAGGCATATTGGTGATTGTTGATGATGACAGCTAGAAAAATCGTGTCTGAGTTGGAAATTTTGTCAATAGACAAAGTATGGCCTTTGTCCTATAGTTCGAGAAAAGAGGCTTTGGAAGGCCTGGGGTCCGTTGTTTATCCTTCTTATGATTTGGGGGGAAATTTTGATATTGAGGCTCTCGCACTGTTACGACAAAGCAAGTAACTGGGAAGGCTTCATGCTCCCATTAGAACAAGAGGACTTCAGACTGCATGTAGTACGACGGATGACTGAGCTCCAGCGAACTCGCATCAGCACTTGGTTTGTTTGAGGGCTTGGGTCCCGCATCTGGTTTTGGGAAGTTTGCGTTTGGTTTAGTATTAGGTTACATCGCAGAAGGGACTTTCCCACTAGTCGACTGTCCCTTGGGTAGATGTTAGTTCGCAGGAGGCTTGTCAGACACTTTTGAGGTTCCCTTGGCTGTCCTAGGTCTTGCGATCATGGGCAACTTTGCTGAAGGGTGCGTTCTTCATGGTTACGCTCCTCGAAGAGACTGGCGTTCAACTTCGGGTAGTGTCGTACAAGCATAGCTCGAGGTAAAACGAGGTGGATATAGAGACAGTGTACGATATTATGGCAATGGAGGTTCACGATCGCACGAAGCTGCTCTAGATGATTTCGTCACAGATATATGTCCTACCTTGTGTTGTGAGCCCATCATAATTGACTGACCTCTTTGTTTAGCCGCGATGGTGCAATGTTTGTCAATTCATACCCCACCCTCGATGTCTCATACGACCTTGTCAAGGGCCATTATACTGCTGGTGCCCCTATCACCCTCAAAGTTACCCTCGCGCATGACATTGACAAGGACGAAGAGGACACTAACCAAACCGTCATCATGCCATTCTATCCATTGAAAAAACGCGTCAACTGGTGGGTGGTCCTTGGAGACCGAGACAGTCGATGACTCTATGAGATGAAAATACATTGCCCAAGGATACATGACTCTACGTTGTGTGTGACTTGTATGTTGGTGCTGACCACGATATCGAGCTTGACGCAACTGAGGTGGCAGAGGGAGAGGAGAGCAATAGTGATGAGGATACGGAGAGTGATGATGAGGATATGGAGAGTGATGAGCAGTGATGAGCAGGCGAGTTCCAGGGACCATACAGTTTTATTATCTCGTCGATTTCATGCTTGCGGTGTATTTGTAGCCACTGTAGATGAATACATATGTTTTACATAGTTGTTGATAATACCTTATAATTCATGTGTGGTCGCTCAGTCTCAGCTGTGAGAACAGGAATAGGGTGCAAAATTAAGCACACACCCAATGTGAGCAGGCTTAAGAGCCAATACGCACTGATAGAGTGGATCATCGAGTAGGCTAAGGGGACACGGATGATGACACAGAGGATCTCAGCGCTCCCACTCAAATTCATGTTCCGAAGGAATGCACAAAACACAAGCCCATTCGTACACAATCTGAACGAAAATCTCTCAAGTCGTCGCTATCCCACTCGGGAGGGTTTGAGCTGGAGTTGTGGGCAGAGTTGATTGGGAACGAAAAGTTTTGTACAGAGAGACTGGGCACATTGCGGAACATTATAGCGAGAAAGGCACACACGAAGAAAGACGACGAGGACAGCGACGACGAGGACATTGTTGAACAAGTCCGGTGAACAGGTAATATTACGTAAAAGCCATCTTATATCGCCTTCTTCGAAGCTTTTGTGTGAGAACGAAAGGAGTGAATTGCCACGAATGTGCGAGTCGTCGAGACCCTCCATGGCTTGCCCGTTGCTAGCTACATGGTCATCACCACGGGCATGCAATCCCACGAGCGGGAGGACAACCTGCTACTGTCTGCCAGTTCTGCGATTCAAGCCACCTGAACATGGTTTATACCCGTAGCTGCATCGGCAGGACATGGTGGTATCGGCCACATGAGTTATATATTGATGGTCAAATCAGATGCAGAAGGTCTCAGCTATTCTGTTCGGCCTTCATCTCGGTTCTAAGCATAGACGATGGCAGTGGAACAGCCTTGTTTATGGCGACCATCATCACTCAACACAGGCTGAAGACGGAATGTTCCATAAAATGTTAGCCAATCCGGGGCTTGGCACAGGTACGCATGAGACAATCCGAAGCACCTTGTCTGGCACAAGACACTTTTGACGCTCTAACCTTGCCTTTGGCCCATTTCCCTACGTCCGTCTCAGCGAGAACTGTCCCCATGAAAAGGAAATCACTCAGTCCTTCTTCGTGCTCGCAAGGCCGTGTATCGCACTCCAAACGACGCATGGAGGACTCAATCCATGACGGCCCAAATAAGCACACACCTCAGGAATTACCTATTCTGCAAGCGAGTAGCAGTCAAACCTCTATCGAAGGTAGGCTCGAGTGTTCGCCAGTTAGCCTTGGAGTATGACTCATAGTCCGTCACTCAGTACCCAATGCTGGGGCCCAATCTCGACGGACAGATGGGCTTACAAGTACGCTATCTGCATATCTCGTGCCGTGGTTAAAAATGCTGAACTCATTCTTCCTCGAGGACATACTCAAGCAACGCTCGAGAATGCACGCAACCCTGCGACAAATCGACCAACAATAGTCGAAACGCGAGGTGAACGCATCAATAATAGGTCTCAAGACCCACATATCCTACTACAGACATACAGCGGCCAGGTCTCGATCCAAGGTCGGTTTGAGCGCTCATCAAAGGGCCTTTGAGCATTACTTACAATCTTTTGCCTAGCGCCCAACGCTGAATCCGAACCTCAATGGGCAGATGAACCCACAAGTGCGCTATCTTTCCATATTTTATACCATGATCAAAAATGTTGACTTCGTTTTTCCCGAAGGACCCGATCAAGGAATGTTCAACAATGCCCACGACTTTGTGATCAATCACCCAATAATCGGCGAACGTCAAGAGATAAACATCAAAATGCCACAAGTGAGTGATTTCTCTCGCTTGAAGGAGCACTTTCAGCCTCATGTATTCCATCGACAGGCGCTCAAGTCCGGTATGCCGTTCCTTGAGAATGACAACTTGGGATTCTCATAGCATTACAGATCTGACTGCCAAACTCCGTTCCGAGGGCGCTTCATATAAATCCCGGCACTCTGCCTATGGTGATCCCATGGGATGCATGCCCGGTACACGCGTCAACGTCCTCGAAGAGTTGGAAGCCCAGGTTTCTGGAAAGAAGGGTGTTAAGGTACATTGGCTTGTGGGAATGGCAGGCATTGGGAAGTCGACAATCGCGCAGTCGCTGTGCGAGCGCTTTGATCAACGGCAAATGCTTGGGGCGAGTTTCTTTTGCTCTCGAGCGTCAGACAAAACCAAGGACGCGCGCCGCATCATCCTGGGTGTTGCATATGGCCTTGCAAAGGGCTCACCGACTTTCGGTGCAGAGCTCGTGAAGGTCCTGGAGAAGGACCCAGATTTGTTGGAGTCGAATAACATGGAAGAACAGTTCAAAAAGCTCATTGTTGAACCATTACGGACCACCGTCGATAGCCGGGTCGGGATCTACAAGATTGTGGTCATTGATGCTCTCGACGAATGTACAAACCCTCACCACGTCAAGCGGCTCATCCGGGTCATTCTCAGTTCTCCTTCTGACCTTCCCCTCAAGTTCTTCCTCGTTAGCAGAGCCGATCATTTCATTACTACCGCCTTCAATTCCTCGAACGGCTCCCATGATACTTTCTTGCTTCACGAGGTCGAGAAAAGCATAGTGGAGGGTGACATCCGGAGATATGTGAAGGCGTCACTGGAGGATATCAAGAGGGACTGTGACCCTGACAAGGAGGATGGATGGCCTCCCGATAGCGAATTGTCGCAAATTGTCAAGGACTCTGGCAAACTTTTTATCCACGCAGCCACTGCAGTGCGCTATATTCGGGATGGTGGACCACGTTATGAACAACGGCTCACGTTCTTGGCAGCGCATGCATGGAGCCCGGAACAAACCTCGGCCATTGATGGGCTCTACGGAGGTATTCTTAAGCGAGCCTGTGATGGTCAAGAAGGCAGAGAGTTGCCCCCTATGAAGACCCTTCTCTCATTCGTCGTATTCCTCCAACATCCGTTATCAATTCGCGCTCTTTCCATGTTGTCTGGGATATCAAATCCTGTCACTTACTTATTGCCACTCAACTCGGTCATTCATGTTCCCTCTGGAGAAAACGCACTGGTCTCCCCATTTCATGCATCCTTTCCGGAGTTCCTTGTAGACCCTGAACGGTGCCCACGAAACCGTTTCTCCTCATTCGCCCCTCTTGTCCCCGCTGACGGTCATGCAGAGCTTGCTCTCAAATGCCTTGAGCTCATGAACAGGTTGCTCAAGTATAATATTTGTGAGGTTCCCGAAGAACTGACCGTCCCGCGTAAGGACAGAACCAACCCAGCCGAGGATGCCAGGAAAATCCCCGAAGCACTCAAATATGCATGCATTTACTGGGCTACCCATTTGAGCGAGGTCCGGGCCTCAAGCACACCAATCTTCACGTCGGTTACTCGTGCTCTACGCATATTCCTGAAAACTCACCTGTTGTATTGGATGGAGTGTTTGAGTATTGTTGGTGAACTGCGGACAGGGGTTAAATCTCTTCTCAGTGCAAGTGCCATCCTCTCGGTAAGTCTTAATGATGAAAAAACAAAGTCCATGTGCTGATGTCATGGCAGGGCGCCCAAACTACAAATGGTGAGGATTTGCGACCACTTGTTGATGATGCCTGCCGGTTTCTGCGGATGAATTTCGAGGGTATCAAGCAGCATTGTTTTGTGGTTTACCATTCGGCGTTCACGTGGACTCCCAAGAAGTGTTTAATGCGTCAGGTTTATGGTGTGCAGGTGAAGGGCCCTCGAAGTGTGGTAATGGGTCTACCTGACTCCTGGGGACGGATGGAACACTGCATGGGTGGAGATTGGGGGATCACTTCTGTTGCTTTCTCGCCCGATGGCATACGAGTTGCCTCGGGATCGCTGGATGGGATGGTGAGGATCTGGAATGTGTGGACTGGTGAAGAGGAAGCGCAGTTGGAGGGCCACATGGGTTTCGTGTTGTCTGTCGCTTTCTCACCCGATGGCATGCGAGTTGCCTCTGGATCGGAGGATAAGACAGTGAGGATCTGGAATGTGGGGACTGGCGAAGAGGAAGCGCGGTTGGAGGGCCACCCGGGTGCAGTGTTTTCTGTTGCTTTCTCACCTGATGGCATGCGAGTTGCCTCTGGATCAGAGGATAAGACAGTGAGGATCTGGAATGTGGGGACTGGCAAGGAAGAAGTGCAGTTGGAGGGTTACATTGATATAGTGTGGTCTGTCGCTTTCTCTCCCGATGGCATGCGAATTGCCGTGGGATCAGAAAATACGGTGGGAATCTGGAATGTGGGGACTGGTGAGGAGGAAGCATGGTTGGAGGGCCACACGGGTGAAGTGTGGTCCGTCACTTTCTCACCCAACGGCATGCGAGTTGCCTCGGGATCGAAGGATCGGACAGTGAGGATCTGGAATGTAGGGACTGGCAAGGAGGAAGCGCGGTTGGAGCCCGACACAGGTGAGGTATTTTCTGTCGCTTTCTCATCTGATGACATGCGAGTTGCCTTGGGATCGGAGGATCAGACGGTGAGGATCTGGAATGTGGTGACTGGTGAAGAGGAAGCGCGGTTGGAGGGCCACAGAAGTGTGGTGAGGTCTATTGCTTTCTCGCCCGACGGAATGCAAGTTGCTTCGGGATCGCTGGATGGGATGGTGAGGATCTGGAACACAGGGACTGGCAAGGAGGAAGTGCAGTTGGAGGGCGGCGTGGGTGAGATGTGGCATGTCGCTTTCTCACCCGATAGCATGCGAGTTGCCTCGGTATCAGAGGATTGGACAGTGAGAATCTGGAATGTGGGGACTGGCAAAGAGGAAGCGCGGTTGGAGGGCCACATGGGTGAGGTGTGGTCTGTCGCTTTCTCGCCTGATGGCATGCGAGTTGCCTCGGGATCGGAGGATCGGACGGTGAGGATCTGGAATGTGGTGACTGGTGAAGAGGAAGTGCGGTTGGAGGGCCACATGGATGAGGTGTTGTCCGTCACTTTCTTGGCTGATGGCATGCAAGTTGCCTCGCAATCATTGGATGGGAAAGTAAAGGTCTGGAATGCTATGACAGGAGAAGAGGAAGCCATGTTGGCCAATGATTCACACAATGTTGAATTCAAGTTGTATCCTTTTCCACTTTCCTTGTCTGATGATTGTAATTGGGTGGTGGGTGTACATCATCATTGCTGGGTCCCCCTTCATTATCGAAGCCAGGTGTTGAGTGCATTTTTGGTTGGATCACCATATCCGAGCATTGTGGTTTTTGTCATTTCGAAGTAGAGTATAGTCATTCTTTTAGCCCAGGTAACTAATCCCCATGAATACAGCTTTTATTTCATTGGAGAGTCATGTATGAGTGAGCTCAGGGCTTGTATATCATGGACTTGTTTCCACTGGTAGAAGTATTTCTAGCATGACTGAAAGACAGTGAGGATCAGGAAGGCAGGGGGTCCCATAGTAGGGGTTATTAGGACTTAGGGGTTATTAGGATATTTTTAAAAGATTGGCAGGATTCAAGTAGGATTTTAGAAATAGAGATGGGAAATGGGAAGGGATGGGAAGGGTTCATGGAAAGGGTTCATAGGAAGGGTTCATGGGAAAGGTTCATAGGAATAGATGGAAAGGGTTTATAGAAGGAGATGGGAAGAGTCTATAGGAAGAGTTTATGGGATGAGATAGGAAGAGTTTCATAGGAAGAGATAAGAAGGGTTTATGGGAAGAAATGGGAAGCATTCATAGAAAGAGATGGGAAGGAATTGATAGAAAGGGATGAAAAGAGTTTATGAGGGATGGACAGGAACATGAAGTGTTTATAAGTAGGATTGGACAGGGTTTCTTAAGAAGGAATAAGCAGGGATATGAAGGGCTTTATGAAAAGGGTGTTATGGACTTCACTTTCTGCCCATTAGGCTCTTGGAACCTTGGTTACAACCCAGGTTCCATGGATCCTATTCAGTTTAACCTTGTCTCCATCTCCATTGGGCAGCTCCCCTCTGGTAGGGCTGTGCTCCATTCCATTTGCCTCTAACATTCCTTCCAATCAGAATTCCTGTCTGAG